>JZKD02S0532994.1:274616-285135 GCA_000966675.3 Picea glauca
TAGTAATGATTTTGGTCTTCATAAAATAATTGGGGTAAAATGAAGAAAGTAAGAATTTAATAAAAATCAGTGGATTTAAGAAAAAAAAATGGTAAAGAAGAGTTTAATTCTTAACATGTGGAAGTATAAAAAAGGATATTAAATTAATAAAAAGGGTAAAAGATTAAAAAGCGCAACTGTCATTTTGGCTCTTATAAAAAGGGGAAGGAAGGGGAAAATAAAAATTAGGAAACTAAGGAATGGAGGAAACCTAATAAAGGAAAGAAGGGGACATAGGGTAAAAAGAAAGGTCAACATAGTAAGGAATTGACAATAAAGAACCTTCTAATTTGAGCTAAATTAGCAATATCTTTTTAGGGAAAGTATTTAAAATATGTAAGGGGATCTAGGAACACCTAGGAGTAAATTTAGGAGCAACTCTAGGTGGGTGAGGGAATTGATACAATTATGAAATTTAAAGAAAATAATTATTGGAGGAAAGAGGGGGATGGACGACACTTGTGTGAAGGAGAATATTTAGAATTTTTTTTTATTGAAACTTAATTTAAATGTGATTTAGGGAAAGTTGGAGGGTCTCAAAACTCTATAAAAGAAAGGGGAGATGAGGAAGAAAGGGGAATTGGCTGTTAGCATAACATTACACTGTCGGATTTGTGACTTGACTGATTACTTGTGGGGAGTTGGGTTTTCCCAGCTTGGATAGGAGTGGTAGCTCGGCCTTGCGAGGCGAGCTGGGAGCTAGACGTACCATCTGGATAGTGTGTGGCCCCTTTGCGGCTCGGGGGGATAAGGGGGAAGGAGAGTACCCCTAGCGATTGGCTGGGAGGTATCAGTGTAGTCTCGACGGTCGGTGAGTGGGAGCGGCACGGAGCAGGAGCGACACGGAGCGCACGGTCATCACTCGAGGTGGGAGTTAAGGCAACGGTATGGTTTTTTTTTTGTTGGTAGAATAGGATGCATTATGCTCTATGTGGTATCAGAACATTGGTTGTAATTGGAGTTAATGGCTGTTTTATTTTTCTACTTGGCGATCATGAGTGTAACTGCTGCACCTGCTATTTTTATTTAAAATTTATCATGTGATACAATATCATTGATGCTATCCTGTACAATTTGATACCCTATAGGTTTCTGAGTATGTAGCACAACTAACAAGTTTTGGAAGTCCCTGTTGATAATAAAATTTCTACTGCTGCTACTTCTTCTGTCAATGCAGTTATTTACCTCTGTAAATTAAATAGATAAATAAAAGAAATTGAATCGTTCCTTCCTCCTTCTGGATTTTATGACAGAAGTTATTGCCGAATCAAATCTGGTAGTTACGGGGCTGAATTTTTTCTTGAATTTTACATATCTGGAAGGTATTTTGTGTTCTGAATTCACGTACTGTAATATGTATAACGAAATTTATGTTTATGATTGTACGTGATGTAAGTTAATTTAGATCTTGAACCTAATTGTGACCATTTCAAGCTTGAAGTGAATCATTGAATTTGCATCTGTTTACTCCCGACCAACTAGTTGAATTCGCATCCGTTTGCCTCTGCTCCAGCTTTAAACCCTTAACCTCTGCATTTTTGGGAGGGCATGCTCTGTGCGTCCTTATATTTTTCCGGTGCCCTTCGTGGAGGATACCCATGTAAACCGACCCCACAACCTATACATTTTTGGTAAGGTGTGCTCTGTGCGACCTTGTTTATTTCTCTGGTGCATTTCATGGAGCATACCCACGCTACTCGACCCTTTAACCTCTGCAATTTTTGTTGTTAGTCTCTTGGTGAAATGGGAGGAGAAGACCCACGAGTTTCAACTCAAACTTTGCATTTTTTTTGGGGTTTCTAGTTCTTGGTCTGGTCCACCACCCTCCCCATGCAAATGGCGGATTCATAGTCACTGAGTTGGGCGTTACTTCTCCGTACATTGTGTTGGTGTATAAATTTCTGTGCGATTTGGGGGAAAGATCTTGTGCATGTTGGTGTATTAATTCTGGGCGTGTTGGTGGTGTTAATGCTGTGCATTCTGGCGAATAATATATATCTCCGCAACTTAAATAAAATCGCCTAACTTGCCCCTACCAGTTGTGGAAAGTCAACCCTTCGCCCTGCAAAAAGAATAAATCTGATTAAGATTCATATTCATTCACCCTGGCCAGAGCGTGAGGGTTCATGAGTTAACTCCTGGCTCTAATAGTTGCCTTTCTTAATTGTCGATTGATGATCGATTCCTAGCATGCACTCCCAACTGTCTCCTTGCTAATTTCATGTCTTTTTAATTTCATTTCATGCCTTTTTAATTTCATTCCATGCCTTTAGTAAAGCATGAGTAAAGCACTTCTTGGATCCAAGTTAACTTGTTCTATTAATTTCATTCCATACATGTCCAAATCACCGTGTCTCTTACTCGAATGCCATTGAACTTATTTTTGTTTGTCGAGGATATATGTGAGACTTTTAAGTTGTGCATTTACCAGATAGAATGGAAACTATACTAGGATAGGAATTATGGGAGATCCTAAGGAATAAGAACCTTTCTCCTGGTGAAGTAGAATGATGAAAGTAGTGCATAGTTTTAGTTTAGCATAGAGTCCAAAATATATACAAATTCCACACATAAAAGTTTTCACGTAATTATTGTTTCTGAAATTGTAAAAGTAAGGTTTACCAATATAATATAGAGTGTAAGGTTAGTGCTATAATATAGAGTGTACAGTTAGTATTAGGTAACATATAAAAGCAATGTCACTGTTATTCTCTCTGCAATGTTAAGTTAATGAATTTAATATGATGGAATGTAAGGAATCACAATGTAATGAATTGTTAGTGAAATGTAATGTAATGTTAAGGTAATGTATTGCAAAGGAATCCTGGAATCCTCAATGTTGATCTTTTTATTTATAGATAGTGCAAATTCATCATAATGGTATTTACGTCACAATCCATATGGTTATTTTATTATTATAGTGTATTTCGCTTAGTTTGAATCGAGTTGAAAATTGTTACTCGCGTGCCTTTAAGAGAGGCGTAAGAATGAGCGAATTGTATGGTTATAATAGAATGTATGCACCCTAAAATTGTAGAGGGGTGAGACAAATGTAGTTGACTCCTTGCTCCATGATTTAGTCAATACTTATTGTGCATCATGGTATACAGCCACAGTTGGATTAATGAATGATTAAGTCCACGCCTTGAGTAAAGTAGATGACTGCCTTGCTTCTTGAATTTAATAAAGTCGGTTTCTTACGGACACACTCATGTCATTCCTTTTGGATTTAGTAACCAATTTCTCTTGCATCGTAGAATTTCATGTGATGTGCGTTGATTCATAGAAATTATCTTGCAGTGATCGTCTGGTTGCTGGTCGATTTAGCATATTTAGTTGGGTTTGCTTATGTCAGGCGGGATGTAAACAAATCCATGTTCCTCAGAACAGTCTCCAGCCCTGAGACCTTAAATGGTTAAAATCGATGGGAACCTAGGCTTGAGCATTGCTGATGTGTCTTGGAGGTCCTAACCACTACAGGGTAGGATGGATGGGTGGTCAGTCTTTTTATTGATGAATGATTGTTGTTCCTTGCTTGCAGATACTTGATGTGGATATGAGGTCATCATGTGTGTTTTCATTATATGTGTCATGTTCGTTGTCAGGTGTCGACGCAGAGCCGGATGTAATTATTACCCTGGTACACACGTGCACACACAAAATATAAAAAGAAAAAAAAAAAAAGAAAAAAAAAAAATTGCACTTGTTAAGAGGTTGGTCGTTGTGACGAATGGGAGGTTCATTACACTACGCTCATCTGGTACCTGCATTCATCCAATACCAATGTTTATTTGTAGAATGTGCTCATCTGGTACCAACATCCTATAGGCATCCAGTACTAGGAAAATTGGGGTCATGGGTTTTGTCTAGAGTGATGCCAACATGAAAAAACGTGGGTCATAATTCACCCAACTCGCATGTGTGGACCTCCAGCTTAGGGGGAATTATTATGAAAAAAATAGTAAAAATCTCATACTGCCAACTTGCGCTTCAATTTATGTGAAAATGGTATTAGATCTAGAAATTCTACGATATGGGTTTTGTCTAGAATATGAAAGTTTTGAAATATTCAAAACAATATAGAGTTATGATTGGATCTTCAACTCGAATCTGCCTAAATTGATGAAAAACCCAAATTTTGGTGATTTCATTCCAAAAATTGTAAAATTGGTTTTAACCAAAATCTGAGTTAGGGAATTCGGTTTTATTCATTCCTCCATGGATTTCATGTATAAATAAACATAATAGGGCTATGAGAAGAATCCAATTGTCATTATGATCATTCTTTTTGTTAGCGTCAGAAGTCACTCCTGGATTGCTTGCAGGATCTGAGCCTGACACCCATCAGATTAATGTCACGATTTGTTTAAAGGGGCGATCAAATGGAGGAGGGAACTTAGAACAATATCGTTTCAACTCTGAAACTAGGCTAGGCATGCATGAGCGAGTGAGGTCTTAGATAAACTTCAAATAATGAGTTGTACTAAGGGTGAGTAAGTGGAAGATTTCGCATGAGAAGGTTGCATGGGACTGTCCGAACATCCAGACTCTAACAGACTATGGGAGAAGGCATTTGAAGGTAAGATCTTCTTACACCCAAATGCAGGAAACCAGAGAAAACAACAATGCAACAATAAATCATTTATCATAACATAACTGTGCTAATTCATACGAAGCATTCGGTCATGAACTCTCTGGCATGAGACGAAACATGGATGGAAAAGGAAAATTGTTTGTCATAAAACAAGAAGTCTCAAACACAGATGCATAACCAGGAAACCATAATGGTTGTTAAAAATTTACAGTCGGGAGCTTCGCTCTACCATCGATAGATACAAAAATGGCAAAAACGCCTACATATACTCAAAACAAAAACAACAAGAAAATCGAGGCGTCACATTAAACACATTGCGTCTGCATGGCTTCTGACAATCTGCGCCTGCAATCTTTGAATAATCGTGCACCAATAGTGGACGCAATCAGACTTCTGACAGTTCCGTAGGCGAAACAACATGCCTTTAATTTGTAGCCGGACTTTCCCATTATGGAGGAGACGATGTCTAACCACCACCAACCACTTCGATAACTGCTTTCTTGGGATTGAGGATGGTCCGGCCCACTCAGCATCTCAGGAACGTGGACGGCCCTTCGTGTTTCCACCTGGATTCGTTGAACGACCCGATGAGAAGGCATGCTGGCCAGCGCGAAGGATAGGGCGCATAATAGGAGTGGTGGCACCAACCTCATGAGGGTGTGGTATGAAGTGATGAGGTGTGAGAGGGATGTCAGAGGAGAACACATGGCGGGGGACAATAGGCGGAAGGGGTAGGAGATGAGATATGATGGACTTGCCTTTAGCAAAAGATTGACGTGGAAAAAGTAGGACACATGGAAATCGATGAGTGGGTGATGAGATGGGAAAAGGACCATGCGGACCAGAAGGGGGGGAGATGGACAGATGTCGAAGGATGAGGAAGGGGCTAAGGGGCTTGAGCCTTATCACGCGATTAGGAGGAGGACAGGTGGCAAGAGGAGGGATGGTCCACAAGCTGACATGACAGGAAAGGGACCCACACTAGTTAAGAATAGAGTAGCTGAAAAGGATGGGATCCTCTGAGCACCGTTGATCCGAGTGCGTTGATCTCGACCGTCGTGAAGGGGGGGGGTCCGGGTGCGTTGATATGCTTAAAGGTAGAAAGGCGGGGGGGGTTTCGGAATCGCCTCGCGTGCCGTTGATCCGGGCGTTTCAATCTCATCCGTCGAAGAGATGCGCCCTAGATTCCGGACCCCCCCCTCCGCTTAAAGGTAGAAAGGCGGGGGGGGGTCCGGAATCGCCCGTGCACCGTTGATCCGGGCGCTTTGATCTCTATCATCTAGATCGGCTTTCCATTTACCACAGGCGCGCTTGCGTTCCAAACTTAGGATAAGTGGGTTTTTAACCCATTCTTTTGCATTCTAACCCCCTTACAAGAAATATCACTAACATTTAGATCCATGGGGGATAGAGTCGTCCCTGTGATGCTCTAAGAACACTTTTGTAGATTCAGTGCCTTTGTTGTTGGGCTATGGAGTCATTTATTAGGCCAAAAACAAAAATAATATTTACAAAACAAAACAAAAAAAACCGACTGTGGCTCACAGAAAAGATTTTTTTAAGAAATGCCCATTTACTGGACTGCTAAAAACTTCTCTACCTTCCAGATCCTGCAACCTGTAAGTGTTGTTTGAAAATACTTCAAGGATCTTGAAAGGCCCAAACCAGAGGGCATCAAATTTACTGTGTTTGCCCTTTTCCTACCTGGGTGCATCCCATTTGAGCACCAGATCACCCTGCTCAAATTCTTTCTTTTTGCTCTTCCTGTCAAACGCCTCCTTGACCTTCTGCTGATGATTGTAGGCCCTATTCATGACCTGTTCTCTGATCTGCTGCACTTCCACCATCTGATGAATCCTTCTGATCACATGGTTAGGTTCTGCTTCAAAGTCCTGGAGGAGATTTTCCAGAGGTAAGGTGAGCTGAGTGGGGAAAATGGCTTCTATTCCATAAACAAGTTGGAAAGGAGAGATGCCCAGGGATTTCTTGGTTGTCACTCGATCAGCCCAGAGAGCAAATTTGAGTTTTGAGTCCCAGGCCCTTTTATTGTCCTCCAGTATCTTTTTAATGAGCTTGATCAGACTTTTATTGGAGGACTCTGCTAGTCCGTTTCCTTGAGGATAATAGGGAGTAGAGTGAAGTAGTGAAATCTCGAACTATTCATAGAACTTGACCAGAGGCTCAGACCGAAATGGGGAGGCATTGTTGGTGACGATTTTGCTAGGGCAGCTGAACCCAACTATGATATCTTCCAGAAAGTTGATAATTACTTTGTGAGAAGTGCTTCTAGTAGGGACATCTTCTATCCATTTGGTGAAATAGTCGGTTACAGTCAGAATCCATCTGTGTTGGCCACTTGAGGGAGGATGAATTTCTTCGATAAAGTCCATACCCCACTGCTGAAAGGGTGCTGAAACTACTATAGGCTTTAATGGCAGAGATTTGAGTTGTTGCTTTCCTGAGAACTTCTGGCATTTGATGCACGCTCTAATTTCTCTGCAGACATCAGGAAATAAGGTGGGCCAATAATACTCAGCTCGGAGGATCTTGTGAGTTGTGGTCTTCCAAAAATGATGACCTCCACAGAGACTACTATGGAAATTGAACATAACCTTCTGGGCTTGCTGCTGGTCCAGACACCTTAGTAATACCCCCAGAGGATCTTTCCAATACAAGGTTTGGTCAATGAGGCAATATCTGACCGCTTTGAGCTTTAAGGCTCTGGCCTTATTTTTTCCCAATCCATCAGGGGGTTTTAATTCTTGCAGAAAGTACAATATATCCTTGTACCAGGGGCATGATGCTAGCGATAGGGCACCCTGGAACTGCTTTTTGGATGGCTCAGCTTGCTCATTGATGAAGCTAATTCCCAAGGCCTTGCAGTTGGATTCAGCCAACAACTTGGCCAAACCCTGCCCCTTTATTAACTTGGTGGGATTAATCTCCAGATCAAATTCTAGGATCTTGGCGATCCATTTACCTCTCCTCCCGTCTATGTCAGGCTATATAAGAATGTCCTTTACAGAGGTTGAAGGGACATATGCAGTGATTTTTGAGTGCAATACATAGACTTTGAAAGATTTAAGAGCCTTCACCAGGGCATAGGCCTGTTTCTCCATGATCTCGTACCAGAGTTCTGCATCTCTCAATGCCCTGCTGTAGAAGGAAATAGGTTGCTCTTGCCCTTGATCATTTTTCTGCAACAAAATTGTTGCTACTGTATCACAGGAAGCAAAAGAAAATATTAGAAAATCTTTGGAATAATCGGGACTGATTAGCACAGGTGCCTTAGTCAATGCCTTCTTTATTTAGACAAAAGATTCCCTGGGCTCAGTGGTCCATTTTACTTCATTTCCCTTTCTGAGCATGGTTGTGATGTGTTTTACGAGTTCGAAAAAATTTGAGACAAACCTCCTCAGAAAATTAATCTTCCCCAAAAATGCCTGTACCTCTTTTCTAGACCTGGGGAGTGACAGGGTCTGAATCACATCCACCCTGCTAGGATCAATTCTCACCCCTTATGCTGATACTATATGTCCTAATAGATTTCCCTCTTGCATAGAAAACAATAATTTCTTGGGGTTTAAATATAGGCCATACCTCCGACACTTCTGGAAAACCTTCTTCAAGTGGCAGTGGTGCTCTTTATCAGTCTTGGAGAAGAATGTTATGTCGTCTAGGTAAATCACCACAAACTTATCTTTTTCTCTGATGAAGGCTATGTCCATGGTTGGCTGAAATGTGGCTCCTACATTCATTAGCCCAAAAATAATTTTGGCATACATGAATGTGCCCCAAGGAGTGGTGAAGGCTGTTTTTTCTCGGTCCTCGGGCATGACTGATATCTGATTGTATCCATAGAAACCATTAATCATGGATATTCTGGAAGCACCGGTGACCCTCTGCAATATGTGCTCCATGTTGGGCAGGGGATAATTATCTTTCCTTGAGCTTCTGTTCAGGTTTCTGAAATCAACGCAGAGCTTGATTTCGCTTCTTTTCTTCCTTACTGGGACCAAGTTGGCCACCCAGTCAGAATATCTCAAGAGGACAATGATTTGGGCATCTAGCAGTTTTTTCACTTCCTTCTCCATGACAGGTAGCAGCATGGGATTTATCTGTCTTAGCTTCTTCTTAAATGGCCTAGCCTCTTCTTTCAGTGGGATATTGTGCTCAATGACTGATGTGTCGTATGTTTTGAGGTCTTCGTAGGTCCATGCAAACACATCAGTAAACTCCCTCAGCAACTCAGCATATTCGGCCCTCTGCTCCTCGGTCAAGTTCCTTGAAAATTTGACAAACTTAGGCTCCTCTGGTGTGCCTATGTTGCACTCAGCTGTGTCAGCATCATTACCTGAAACTCTACCTTTTACTGCCACATCATTCCCATCGAAAAACATTTCTAATGGGATTAGTCCTTTTGGTATGTGATTTCTTGGTAGTTGAATGATCTGGTGGTCAACAATTTCATTCAAAAACTCTCCAGGGTGATGGTCAGGTTCCTCTTTACTGTCAGGATCCTCATCTATGTGTAATGCAGAAAAGTTATCAACGGATTCAAGAAACTTTTCAATCTCCCGATCATCCTCAAATACCTTCCAATGTTTGACATTGTCTGGTACAGAGGGTCTATATTTTATTTCAACATCGGATCTGACAGTGGGCAGTGTGGGAACCTTAAGAAAACTAGCTGTGAAAGCTAAAAAGTCGGCTGGAGCATTTTCTTCCCTTGGAATGAAAGAGATGTTAAAAGACAAGAAGAAATTATTAACTAGGTCCCATACCTCGTTCCTATAATTCTTAAGTCGAGGATGCTTGGCCTGATAAACATTTTTTACCAGCTGGACTATCAATTCTACATCTCCAAACACAACCATCTCCCTTATCCCCATTTCCTTTGCAGCTCTTAATCCTAGAACTAGAGCTTCATACTCTGCCACGTTGTTGGTGACTTCGAACTCCAGCTTGTATGATAGAGATATGGTCTCTTGACAAGGGGACATGAATACCATCCCGACACCTGCACCCATACTGGAGGAAGCTCCATCAAAGAACATCTTCCAAATAGAGGTGGTTGGAGGAGGCATCTCCTGATTGAGAATGGGTTGTTTTCTGATCTTCAAAGGGACCTCAGGAGTCTCAGTGACCTGTAACAAACTAGACCCTAAGTCAGTGTCAAGTGCAAAGATGGGGTGATTGGTGGGGTTCGCTTCATCATTGACTATGTAGGCTAACTGGGCTTCTCTGTACAATCTCTTATGTTCCCCTCCAAAGACTGGAATGGTGGCATATGTGAGATCCATCTGTAACATAACTCCAAGTCTCTTAATCCAAGACCTTGACAACAACATGCCGAAATTGGGGGGAACAACAGCTACCACAATATCCATGACCATACTCTTCATAGGCAGCTGAAACAAAGAAACTACCAGGTCCTTAATGACTCCCAAACATTGCACTCTCCTGGAGTCAAAAGAATAGAGGTCATGATAGGCTCGGGTGACTTCCAGTCCTAATTCTTCCATTAAAGTTTTGGGCATGAGGTTGTGAGAGGCCCCTGAGTCCATCAAGAAGTTGTGCAGCACTTTGTCATGTATGTTCAAGGAGGTGTAGAAGGGAGGGGATGAGTCATCTCTGTCTTCTACCATGGGGCCTAGGACAACTGCTGGCCTTTCATCTTGGAGGTTTATGGAGTCTGTGGGAGGGCATGAGGCTTCAGATTTCAAAAGGTCAGAGAAGCGTTTTTTGAATTCATCATGTTTGATTAGCTTGGTGAGGGGCACAGGGATTCTGATCTTTTGAATCTCATGCTTGAAATTAAAAGAAGATGTAAGCTTTGGAATTTCTCTTATTTCAGGAACATGATTGTGGACAATGGGAGAGAGG
>JZKD02S0532994.1:304803-366290 GCA_000966675.3 Picea glauca
GTCGATACATCAAATGGTGCAAGAGAAGTTGGAAAGGAGTCAAGCCAAGTACAAGACGAGACATGAAAAGCATCATGTTGATCACAATTTCCAAGTTGTAGATGAAGTTTGGCTTTACATCAGTAAGGAGAGGCTTAAAGGAGAAGGTAAAAAACTCAAACCAATTCGATATGGTCCTTTCAAGATTATCAACAAGATTGGTAACAAAGCCTTTCATTTAGATTAGCCTCCTTATATGAAAATGTATGCAGTTGTTAATGTTGAGAATTTGAAATTATATGAGCCTCCTTTGATTGATGATCAAGGAGAGCACGTTTTGATTCCTTCTATAGATGATTTTTCCCCAGAATATCTTACAGAACTGCATGAAGACACCATCCTTGACAGGAGAATGTGAACTTCAAAATGAGGAAATGTGGAGTATCTTCGAGTTGGTCTTAAAGGTACAAATCCAAGAAAAGCCAAGTGTATTGAGGTTGGAAAGGTGAGGGAGCTCTACCCTCATCTTCAGATAGAATGAAAATAGTCTTTTGGAGGTCCAAAAGCTTTCCAATGGGGAGGTGTGATCCAGGGGATCAAATTTTGCTCAAAAATTCAAAGTGTTTGGAATCACTTCAAATCGAATGGGAGTGTAGGCCTCATCGTTATGAACCCAACACAACTTGTTTAGGTTCAAACAGGCATTAGGAGCGAGAGATATCGTGTTTTGTTCAAAATGACAAATAGGCAAAAAAGGGGTGTTGACTGTACAGTCTGTACAGTCCATACGGACGCTGACTTGGCAGGTTGTATGACACGTGGTAGGTAGTTATGTGGATAGGTGGCATATTACATGACATGTTTGCAATGAATGGGATGGTGACATGTGGCCCAATCAATGGCCGCCACATGTCACACACATGTTGGTTTAAAATTTATGCACTCAACAGGACTCGACCCCGCAACCTCCTGGTAGGGGAAGAGCCTTGGGAAGGGCCGTTGATCGAAGCGCCACCACATGTGCCTTGTAATATAAATGATGAATATTATATTTATGTTAAAATATATTATATGGTGGGCGCGGACCGGGCCAGGGCTTAGCCCCGACCCCCGGTCCCACATATATACAATGTGACCACATTATTATATGCGCACTCTATTGTATAGCCCTTTCATTTGAACCACCGGTTGCATGGTATGCGATGTGACCACATTACTATATGTGCGCTCTATTGCATAGCCCTTTCATTTGAACCGTCGGTGGCATGGTATGTGATGTGACCACGGGCGCGCCTATGTTATAACCGTCTGAACTTTGGCCCTTTATTTATATTTGCATGGTCATATGGCGCTTCACATGCCCACGGGCCTTAGACGGTTAAGGGCCTGTGTGTAACCGTGCGACAACTTGTACCGGTCATGCAGTTTCACTTGGTGCTAAGTTTTTACGCTTAAATATGCATGTGGGCTAGGTTGAGCCAACAAGGGTGCATTTTGTAGATGCAAAGACAACAAGTTTGAAGGGGGACCTTCCAGGAAGCCTATCTTCTTCAATTTTTGGCCAAACGAGGTGTTGAAAAAGCTCAGCTAGGGGTTTTTGGACGTTCTAAAGCCATTGGAGCAGTCTACTTGAAATTTTGAGCATTGTAAAGCACATTTTTGATCACTTTGAGAAAATAATACAACTTATCCATTGGAAGCTGGACCAGGAGATGTAGCCCAAGAGAGGGGTGAACTCCTTTATCATTTGTTGTGTTATGTGTTTTCTGTTCACTATTTTTGTTGTTGTTTATATGCATCTTGAATGAGTAAATCCTATTAAATTTGTGTTGCAAAGTTGATCCATTTGCATTTTAACACATAAAATTTAACTTGCAAATATTTTCAAGAATACAAGTCTTCTTTGTTTTTAGATCAGAAAATGAGGTTGAGGGATTTGTTAGGGATTTGGATGGTCATATGTCAATTCTTGAGGGGGTTTCTATCTCCTCCTCCTCCATGGGACAATATCAATACTATCAAGGTTGAGGATATGATTGATCCAACTCCATCGAACCTCAACCCACCCCTCATCAAGCCTCCTATCCCTCTTCCTTTGCACACTTGGAATTTTCAGAATCTAAGTCACATCTCAAATCATTTTCTTCAGTGGTCCACAATGGACAACACTAGAAACCCCTTAAGATCAATGGGAAATCATACCTTGACATTGGCCCCACATTGTCTATATCTAGTGGAGGAGTCTTTCCTCCTATCTTGACTACCCCTATATAAAGCACAATCCCACCCACCTTAGGAGCATCAAGTGGAGGCATTGTTCCCCATATGTCCTTTCCAAACAATGGTATGGGAACCCAACCCTCTATGTCATATGGTGGGGGTGCCTTTTCTTTCAAGATGTCATCGATTAGGATTTTTAGGAATAGAATCATGAAGAAATAAAAAAATAAAACAAATCAGAATGAATGTATAAATAAAACACATAAGAATAGAATACAAGAGAGACATCAATATGCGAGGTTCGCCCGATATGGGATACATCCATAGAGACAGAACCAGTCCTTCATTTATTCCATCCAAAAAAACTAAAGGGAGAACGTCTACAATACATCCATTGCAACCTCCTCTTCACTCTCTCATAGTCTCCTCTCTCGGTCACAATACTCTCTCTCACCATACACAACTGCAATACAATTCCCTCTTAAAAAGATGGTTTCTTTCTAGGGAAGAAGGTACCAACATAACTCTACTATTATATCTATGA
Organism: Picea glauca; assembly: GCA_000966675.3. Taxonomy (NCBI): domain Eukaryota; kingdom Viridiplantae; phylum Streptophyta; class Pinopsida; order Pinales; family Pinaceae; genus Picea; species Picea glauca. Next base: position 307,547 of record JZKD02S0532994.1, read on the forward strand.
CCTAATAATGAATTATCCATATTGACTATGAAATTACAATATTTTACAAGGAATTTTTCAAAAAGTTTCTCTTCAGGGGAACTGCTATAACATCCCCATTATAATCCACGGTTTAATTAATGCATAATGTATATATAAATGTGGCTATGGCCAAGAAATGTAAATGTTAAATGTATTTTCTGAATTGTAAATAAATATAATGTAATACTAGTTGCTAGGATATGGATAGAGATGGGGGCTGACTAATCCATAAGAGAGGGGAAATGCCTAGAGAGTGTCCAGGAGGGGTCCAAAAGGAAATAATTTATGGGTATTATTTCAAAACCCACATTTCTGAATTTTATTATCATTTGGGGAAAACTTCTAATTTCTGGTTGAGTGTAAGAGAGCCCAATCATTGAATATATATCATAGGGTGGTTGTGAGAGTCACATCCCATAGTTATTGGAGAGCATGGGGCTTAGGTATAATCAAAATTGGGCAAAGTGAGAAGTCAACTATCTTGGGGAAAGAGAGGAAATTCGTATGGGTAGTAACAAGCAATTTTACATTTTCAATTTCCATATGAACAAAAATAGAAAATAGGAAAGAGGAGCTTGGGAGTTGGAACAATAAGGCTAGGAGAATTCTGGAGCATGTTGGAGCGTTTTTGAGCATTTTGGAGATGGAAATTGAAGAGCTAGGTTGTCAAGCCTGAAGAATGGACTCATGTTTGAGTTGCACTGTATCAACAAGTGGTTGTTGTTGTTTTTCCTGGTATTTTTTCTTCACGGTGAGTTCCCTTGAGTTCCCAACTAAGATATTCCTAGCTACATGTGCCAGAGATACCCTGATAAAATAATGGGACGCTTGATGGATTGAGAGCAGTGAAGGGATACATTCTTTGGGTTGGGCAAGTCAAGAGGACGAGAGATGGAGGAGAGTTAAGATAGTTGTAGGAGAAATCTAGTGGGTTGTGTGATATTGAGTTGTGAGGGGACTAAGAGAGGAACCCTTCTTTTGTAGATTGTTGGAAGGTTTATAGTTGAGAGTAAGCTTGTTATTGATGGCAAGAATAGTGATGGCAAGAATAGTGATAATGGAAGAGGAGGAGAAACAGCGAACGCTGGATCTTATTCAGAATCCCCAATGACCGTCAGATATGAATTCAGAGAGGAGTAGCACGCAGTAGACGAGAATAGATCTCGGGCGTCTGATCTAAGCATGGGGTACATCCATTGTTGGATTAGGGAGGACCTACACGTTCATTACACGGCAAAGTGGAGAAATTGCGAAGTGCTGAAATTGTGAAGGTGGATAAAATCATGAAGCGAAGAAATCGTGAAAAGATCAGGACCGTTAGATCACCAAGAACTAGGACCATTGATCTGAGCTCCATCTCAGAGCTTCACCTATCACGACTTGGAGTGACAAGAACCCACATCTAAGGAACCACGAGATGCGAGATTGCGAAAAGATCAGGACTGTTAGATCACCTAGAACGTGGATTGTCGATCTGAGCTCCATCTCAGAGTTTTTCCTATCATGACTTGGAGTGATGAGAGCCTCCATCCAAGGAACATCGAGATGCGAGATTGTGAAAATATTTGGACCGTTGATTCATCGAGATCGTTGACCGTCGATCAGGGTCGATGAATATCATGAGTTCATAGTCTAGCGCAGACAGTGGTCACCGCCTGTGGTCACGTGGAGGAAGGACCTAGTGCAGATAAGCTCTACCTCATAATTTTGGGGATCGCGTCTGGTATGAATGTTGAAATATCGAAAAGGTGAAATGTCACTGTAATCCAATGGTGCAGATGAAACTAAAAGAGATTGGAGGGCTACTGTTGCACGTTACAGTGTAACTGCAAGAAACCACTGATGGTTTCTGCCAGAGGACTCAAAGACACTTCGGGGTGATTGAGAGAGGAGATGAAGAGTCTCTGGGAATCTTCAAGAGGGATGAAGATGCTCGTGGAGGCGATTGTCAGCTGGATGAGCATTGAAGCCTGTAACTAGAACAGAGAAGGTGAGCTTGTCTGTCACAGAGAAGATGAAGAGTCTCAACTGTTAGAGAGGCTGAGGAATCTCAACATAACATACAGTGATGCTGAACGAGTGGAAAAATGACCAGAGAAGCTGAAGAGTCATGATGATGATCAGATAGAGCACTCGAGTTGTGGAGGATATCGACGCGATATGAGTATGCAGAGGTATTGCGCGCATTGCATGCACAAGGTGCACAAAAGCTATAAATACACAGTACAGAGAAGAGATGGGGTTGTTGTTGTTGTTGGAGTTGTTGTGGATGTTGTTGTTGAAGGTGATTCATGCATGAAGAAGGATCAGAGTGTAGCAACTGAAAAGAAAAAAAGAAGAACTGTGTAGTGAATGGACATGGTGCACAGAGCATAAAAAGAAGAAGAACATAATGGGTAGCGGATGCATGATGGAAGACAGTGAGGAAGTCTGAGTAGCAAAAATCTTGCAGAACAGTGATGAGACTGGTAATCTATTATTGAACACTATATCACTTTAATAGGTTTCAGTATTTCATATTCATAATCCAGGGTGGTTAGGAGGTGCTAGGGAGGACTGGTGTCCTCAAATATTCAAGTGGGGGCTTGAACACAGGGAGTTGGTGCTAGAGAAACCAGGGAGTTGTTGCTTCCTTCTAGTTGGTGCTAGAGAAACTAGGGAGATGGTGCTTCCTTCTAGTGGGTGCTAGAGAAAAATAGAGAGTTGGTGCTCCTAGCAAGTTGCATCTTGCAAAACAGAGGTTGTAGCCTCACAATGAGTTGGTGCTCAAATGTATGATAATGTAAAGAATGTAAATAATACTTATCATTTAAAGAGAAAGAGGTTTTTACCCTGTATGGGTTTCCTTGGGAAATATCTGTCTCTGTGTTTCTCATATATGTGACTGATGTTAAATGTGCCATTGTTCATTTCCCTGCATTATTGTGATCATCATTGAGTGCCTTGTAAATATTTTAAAAGAAGCATAATTGTTTAAGTACGGTAACAACTGATTCACCGCCCCTCTCAGTTGTCCAACATGGATTCCTAGCCACAACTCGGGGGTGACTTGTTGTTGAGATTTAAAATAGTAGGTCTATGGTTGGGTAGAATGTCCTTCCCAAGTAGATAGTTGCACAAACATTTTGATAAAAGATAAGTTTTTATTTATTTGTTGAGTTATTCCATGAATATAATTCTTGTGCTTGACTTTGTATATGTGAATGGTTAATTGTTGTTGCAAGTGAGTTATTATCTGCATCCGTGGTCATGTAGAGTGTTGTAGAGTAATTTAATCATGGGTATAAGGAATTAGTTGAATATGTGTTTAAATCGTGGCTGGTAAGATACAAGATTTGGACTAGCAAAAGAAAATTTTGTTTGATGTGTATTTCCGCATAGTAATTTTCCCTAGTTAAGATGGGGGACATTACATAATGGTATCCGAGCTTAAGTTTCAACACTCAACTTGTATGGGCTAGGATCCAACATGAATTAATCATATTTGTGGTTTGATATTTCATCTTGGGATGAATTTGGAGGAAAAATAGTGAGCATAAGTGAAATCCTCAAATTATGAGAACATTTTTTAGTTTTGGTGCTCTAGATAAGTCAAAGAAGGTAATTCATGGCATCGAGTTACAAGTGGGAGAGTTGATTTTTTCCTAGAGGTTTGAAATCCTATAAGTTTTAGGATGATCATGAAGTCTAGTAATTAACAACCTAGATTATTTGGACCGTAAAAATCAATGATCGAGACTCAATCACAGAAGATCAGAGCAAGGCATTCCCAGGAGGTTTTGGAAGGACTTGGAGTCAAGCATGAGGTTGAGTCCGAAGGAAGGATTCCAATAGTGATTCGATCTACAAGTTTTAGAAGGAGTTTGATAGTGCTTCAGATTGTGAGTTCAGAGGCAGTCTAATAGTGCTTTGGACTGCGAGTTTCAGAAGGAGTCTGACAATGCTTTGGACAATGAGTTTTAGAAGGAGTCTAACAGTGCTTCAGACTGTGAGTTCGGAAGGAGTCCGACGATGCTCCATACTATGAGTTTCATAAGGAGTTTGGTGGTGCTTCAGACTATGATTTTAGAAGGAGTTCGAAAGTGCTTCAGAGTGTAAGTTTTGGAAGGAGTTTGATGGTGCTTCAAACTCTGAGTTTTAGAAAGATTCCGATGTTGTTTTAGATTGCAATGTAATGTCCTTGATCCAAAACCCTTGGTAATTTTACATATAGGATGGTGAGTTGATTGGTACCAAGTGTAAATGTATGATAATTTAGGCTAGTGAGCCATTAGCATTAAGTTTTGATGTTGTGCACATCAGAGTAGTATGCGAAGATGGGTTATCAAAGACAGGGTACAAGGTGTGCACATTTTATGTATTGCATGCACCTCGATAAGTGTGCACACTATGCTATTTTGCGTGAAATTGGGTTAGTGCATGGGAATGGATGCATATGTATGGAGGCCAGAGAACTTGGATGAAAATAGGTCAACGTGCATATCCATGTAGTTATAATCATGATTATTAATATAATATTGCATCGATGCATGTTGATTGAATCAGATGAAAAGAGATGGGGGGGTCCTCCTCAACCAAAAAAGGGAAAAAGGGGTGAGTTGTAAGTCTTTGGGAATATTATAATAATATATTCAAAGAGTGTAAAGTGTAATGTGTATATCTTTTATCTTAAGTTCTAGAGGGTAGGAAACGGGTCACAAAGTGGCTTAAAGCTACTTTATAGGGTGACAAGTGTCAAGTGGAAGGCATGCAATATATATTGCGAACTTAATGTATTTTTGGGAGATTTTTCATTATGAGGGAGGTTGAAAGCTCTGGGGAACATAAGGGGGTCAGACTATATGGAAAATCTGATTATCACCTTATTTGCACAAAGAAACTTGTAAGGGGTTGTGGGATGTAATTTGAACTACTGTTGAGGAGACGGGTTGACATACTGAGAGTAATTTCTCTAGGTGAGAGATTGGTCATTGTGAAGTGGTTGTTAGACTCATGACTGTACTCTCCAGGTGAGAGTATTGTTGAAATTTGTTCCCTGGTGCATGTCGAGAATTAGTCATAGGGTTCAGAGATGTCATGTATGTCCTATTGATCATAACCCTGGGAAGGGAAGTGGGCTAGCCAAAGGACTATTGAGCAGAGAAGGGGCACACTTCCTTGAATGTGATAGGTGCATGGGGAATGAGGGACTGTGAGCTAACAAAACAATGAGCATCTGGGATTGCAAAATTATGTTGAGTTCTAGACCTTATCTTGTTTCTAAGAACCCTTTTCCATGGTGGAGTGGAGACCCAACTCGATGGTGACTTGTTGCTGAAAGCCTATGAGAAACAACATCTATGGTTGGGAGGAATGTCTGATTCAATGGCATAGTTGGTGAATTTCTTAGAAGATAATTTTTCTTTATGTACTTGTCTTGTTTACTATGTGATTGTTTGTCTATGATTGACATGGGTTAATTCTTGTATGTTGTTGCATATAAATATTTGTTGATTTTCTATTTAATGTTGCTTGTACATGTAAATATAGTGTTTATATCCTATATTGATAGTTGTGCATAAGTATGTCAGTTGATGGTCGATTTGCTTGTTAAGTTAAACTTGAGATTTTGGTTGAGTCATCATGGAAGAGGATTGAGTGGCTGGTGCACATGATCGTAGCACATGTGCACCAAGAGGCTGGAATCTGTGTGCGCATTTGAGAAATAGACCCCGCAAACAGTGAAATCATAAGTGGCGCATGATTCCTAGATGAATGTGCACGCAATATTCTGATTGACCAATATGCCAGCATGCAAATTTATGTGAGTTATTTCTGTTGCTTAAGGTTTTATTGAAAAAAGAATGTTGCTTCTGCTATTATAAGTTGTGTGACACGACTCAAGCTTGGGTTGGGTGCGTTACTTCAAGTGATGCTTCATGGAATTGTGTTAGAGTAGAACCTACATAGTGAAACTTCATAGTACATTGCATAGTAGTATGCTGGGGATGCTACAAATTGGTATCAAATCATTTTGTTAAGTATTGATAATGGGAAATGCTACAAATTGGTATCAGAGCATTTTATTGAGTATTGGTAATGGGAAACACTACAAATTGGTATTAGAGCAATTAGTTCAACACTGGACTTTTATGGGCTAGAGATTTGATCTAGATTTTATGAGAAGAACAAAATGAATACATATTATTATCAAAATATTCTTAACACAGAATAACAAATATATAGTAAAACTAGTTTCTATTCAATAAGGAAATAAGTTGAAATTGTAAAATGTAATGGAAAACAAGCTTGCTAGAATGGTGGTAGCTTATCTCTGAGAAGAGATGTGACGGCTATGCTCATTCGCTAGAAGATGATTACAATGAGTCTCTCAAGGATTTTTTACAATAAAAAAGAATGTTAAAAACCCTAGACATCCAAAAACCTAACCCTAGGAGATGAAGCGGCAAAAGTCATGTGGGCCCCATTTGGGTAAGTTAGTACATCAACTTCCTAGGGTCGTAAATTTTGCATACGATCTCCGTTTTCGGCACACGATAGCCCGTTGGAAAGGAATATCCGAGGAATAAACATGTTTCCTGTGGTGTGACCTAAAAATGCTATTTAGGGCCTCAAAACAGCCCTGAAAGTCAGGGACCCGAAAAATAGGAAAAAACTATTGAACTGAAAAACTGCCAAAATGAGCCAGTTGGAATAGGTGGGAGGCCACTGACATCCATATGGATCAATCCTCCGCCATTAGGAAGCAATGGTATCCATTGTGTTGAGCTCCCCCATTAGATGAGGAAATTTCTACTGACTTTGGCCCCAGGTGAGCCACTTGCCTTGGTGCAGGAGTTGCTCTGCTTTGACAACTCGATAATGATGGATCCTTTGCTGGTAAGTGCCCTTGACCTATTTGTCCACAATTGGATCAATGGATGCCTGTTGTATGCAGTAGGAGTTGAGATCTATTGGTTTTAGTTGTTCTGCTATCTCTGAGATGTCCAATAATGGTGGGAAATAAGGTCAAAGGATATCCACGTTGAACACTCGGTGAAGGCCAATGAAAGGAGGAATGTTGAGCTCAAAATCATTATCACCCACAACCTTGGTGATGGTGTATGACCCACAACAGAGTGGGAGAATCTTCTGATGGGGTCCGGTAAGGCATTCTTTCTGCAAATGCAACCAAAATTTATCTCCCACCTGAAACTTATGTGGCACTTGATGTTGATCATGGCCCTGCTTGTACTTGTCATTGGACTTCTGTAGGATATCTTGAACCTATTGGCAGATGTGCTAGATCGTCTCAATGAACCAGGTGGATTTGTTAGCTTCAATTGGAGCATGAGATGAGTCAGCTGAGGTGACTACAAGGGGTAGTGCAACATCTATGGGACCCAATGGTTGGAATCCCAACCCCACCTGAAAGGGGTTGTAGCCAGTCCAGCTATGCAAGGCTTGGTTGTAGCTATGTTGGACATAGGAAAGAATATCATCCCATTTATGAGGGTGATTGTAATTATACATGCGTAGGATATGCATGATCATTTGATTTACAACCTTGGTTTGGCCATCTGTCTTGGGGTGGAAGGTCATCAATTTGTTGAGCTTGATGTCTAGTAGTGACCAGAGGCTCGACCAAAATGTGTTGAGAAATAGATTGTCTTGATATGAGAGAATGGTTTGTGGGATTCAAAAATGTACCCATACTCATTCAAAGATGATATTGGCAATGGCCTCTATTTTGATCCTCTTCTTCCAGGTAGCCATAATCGCCATCTTATAAAAGCGATCAACAACCACAAAAACACAGTCATTTCCCTGCTTGGTGGATAGGAGGCCCGACATGTAGTCCATGGAGATGAATTACCATGGCCTGTGAGGAGTAGGCAAAGGGGTCTATTGGACCTTCTTCTTAGTGGTCAGTTTGGAAATAACGCAGGTAGTGCAGGACGAGATATACTTGTTGACCTCTGGTCGAATTTGCGGTCAGTAGAAATGTTTCTGCAGCATTGCCACTGTCTTTTCAAAGCTGAAGTGTCCTTCCACCCGACTGTAGTGGGCTTCCTAGAACAAATTCACTCGCTCTCATGATGGAACAAAGATATGGCCCAGATGGCACAACAACCCATCCTAAAGATGGAAATTAGAGACAATTGCATTTGTGCCCAACATTTGGTAGGTGGTGGAAAAGTTTGGGTCTACCTCATAGAGTTGGGGCCATCCAGAGGTCTCATGGACGCAAGAGTCTAACACCATGGTGAGTGCCACAACTGGTAGTCTGCTAAGGAAATCAATGAAATGGTTGGTGCTTCCTATTTTATACTCGATGTTGAGGTGTAATTGCTACAAGTATGTGGAGCACTTCTGATGGCGGTCATTCTGCAATTTTCCTTGTGTTTGCATGAACTGTAATGGCTTATGATCAATGTGGATGATTGTCTCCTTCCCAAGAATGTAATGTCTCCATTGGAGACATGCTTACACAATGGACTAGATTTCATTTTCATAAGTAGGGTACTTACGGACAACATCTTATAGTGTCCCGCTATGATAGGCCACAGGGTGGTTGTGTTGAGTGAGAACGATGCCCACAACATCGTATGAAGCATCTATCTTGATCTCAAAGGGTTTTTGCAGGCCTGGTAGTGAAAGCACTGGGGCTAAGCATAAGCACTGCTTCAAATAATCAAACACTTGTTGTTGGGGCTGACCCCACACAAATTTCGCCTTACCACCACCCCTGGTTACTTGGTTGAGGGCCCATAAAATATGGGAGAATCCCAACATGAACCTGTGGTAGAAATTGGCAAGTCCCAAGAATATCTGAAGCTCAGTGAGTGTGGTTGGGGCTGGCCAGTCACAAATGAATTGGATCTTGGCTGGATCCACATGTACATGTTGATCAACGATGTAGCCTAGGTAATGGACCCTGTCCATGCTGAAGGAGAATTTTTCCAAGTTGGTGTATATATTTTACTGCCGCAGGGTGTGCAAAACCTACTAAATATGTTACAAGTGGTCTGCCCAAGTCTTTTTGTAAATGAGAATGTCATCCACATACATGACGACAAAAGTATTGGTGAATGGTCGCAGGATATCGTCCAACATCCTGATGAATGTGGTTGGATCATTTTTCAAGCCAAAGAGCATGACCAACCATTCGAAAAGACCTTTCGTTGAATTGAAGATGGTATTCCATAGATATATCTATTCTATCAGGACCTGGTGGTATCTAGAATTCATATCAATATTACTGAAGTATTTGCCCCCCATGAGCTGATCAAGTAGGTCGTCGATTCGGGGAATCAGGTACCAGTTTCTGATTGTGATTTTATTTAGAGACCGATAATCAATGCAGAGTCACCAGGTTCCATATTTCTTATGTACCATCATGATTGGGCTCCCTCAAGGTGATGATCTGGGACGGATGTGCCCCATTGTGGAGAAGTTTTTGGATCTACAACTTGATCTCCTCATTCTCTAACAGAGAGCAGAGGTATACTGGCCCATTGGCAAGTGATGCATTGGGGGTCAGATCAATGGGGTGATTGACCTGACAGTGCAGAGGTACCCCGATAGGTGAGGAGAAGATATATGAGTATGCTTCCATGACCTTATCCACTTTCTTCTGATGTGTGGAGAGTTCAATCGTGAAGACCCTGGATGTGGCTGCGATCATTCGCTCATTCTAAGAGCTAATCAATAAGAAGACAAACTTTCCCATCTAAGAGATGACCTTCCTGCATTGCTTGGCAGATATCAAGGAAATAACACTAGGTGGGACTACCTTCAGTATCCTGTATAATTTCTTGTTCAAAGTAATAATAACACTGAGAGGCCTAGACTCATATACAACATGGTGTTTCCATAAATATGGTTGGCCCAAAAGAACATTACAAATTTCGAGAGGGGAAACATCACACAATACCTCATCTTTTAAGGGCTTGATGTCATATGAAAGGAGACATTGTTGGCTGACGTGGATGCCACTTCCTTGACAGAGCCCTTTAATGGTCTAGGGATACAGGTGTGGCATTGTCAGTAGGGCGATTTGCTTGACAACCTCTGCTGAGATGAGGTTCTTATGGATACCACTATCAATGATGAAATGCAGCTGGATGCCCTTCACCCACATTTGTGAATGAAAAAGGTACTCTCCTTCCTTTGGCTCGGCTGGTTCATCAGGTTGGAGCTTGGTGGTAGCAATGGTAGCATCGGGTTCTGCATCAATGATCTGTCTCCCCCTTTCTAGTTCTGAGTGAGAGCTAGAACTCACATATGATTCATAGGTTTTCATCTCATCCACCAATGAATTCTTTGAGTGGCAATCAATAGTGTTATGCCAGGGACTCTTATGGAAGTTGCACCATTTCCTGGTATATTTGTTTGTATTTTTGGTGTCCTTCATTGCTTGTGGCCTGGACTGGTTATCCTAAAGCAGTCCATATTTTCTTTGTTCTTTGTTCTACGGGTTGGGGTTGACCTTTCCTGGATTTTACTGTGAGGGGTTCCCAGACCCAAATTGTCGCATCTTTTGTTTGAGCTTCTGCTCGATTTTAATGACATATCGGTAGGTTGCACCCAAGGATGATATGTACAGAAGCTCCATTTCATCCTAGATGTATCTATGTAGACTGTCGAGATACTTGAGCACCATATGTCACTCAGAATATTTGATACCCAGCTTGGTGCGCAAGGTATGGAAGATATTTGTGAACTTGGGCATTGCTTGGTCTCTTTCCTGCCGCAGTGTGGTCCATTTTGTATACAGGTCATCATAACTTCCAATGGGGTAGTATTATTCATTAATAGCATCCATGAAGGACTCCCATGTGACCGCGACTGTAAATAATGAGGGTTCCTATGTTTCCTTTTTCTCACAGAAAGTTTCCCACCAATATTTGACATGGGGAACGACTTTAAGGAATGCAAAAGTAATATTTTCTCTATTCGAGAAGTTATGGATAGAGAAATACCCTTCTAGCAAATTCAACCATTTGTCTACAACATCTGTGTCTATATGACATTCAAATATAGGAATATCGAAGTTGATTTGTACCTTGAAAGGGGTGAAGCCTACGTTTGAGGAAGATGCATCGCCTATTGGTAGTTGCTGAAGGATTTGCACAAAACATTTCATCATCTCATTCCTCTATTCCATGAGGGCTTCCTCGAGCAACATTTTGAAGGGATATCTTGTCCGATCATCTTTCTTTTCTCCCGCCATGAGAGGCCTCATGGGCGTGGGACTGTTGAAATACTGTAACTACAAAGAGTATTCTATCTATTATTGAGTTATTATTCATTATATCAATCCCCTTTTGTGGAATGATCATGTCGGGCATTGTAATTGACCAAATCCCATTTTGTGGATTGGTCAAACCCTAAATATATTGTGCAAATTGAGAAGTTTCCCCCAGGATAATTAAAGTGGTTTTAACCACTAAGAAGACAAGTCAGCCCTACCCAGTGAAGAGACACCTTTCCAAGGCCTACCAATTTGTATAAATAAAGGAAGCCAACACCTCATTATCTCACTCACTCATTCGCTCATCCAGTGTGCAAGTTTGGTAGTTGCAGTTGGGAGAAGAAGGAAGAGAGATGCACATTTCTCAGTTTTGGATATTCTCTAGTGTTTTAGTTTATTGTCTTGGCATTGTATTGGTTATTTATATTAAGGAAGTTTTTGTTGGATTTTCTCCCCCATGAGGGTTTCCTAGGATAAATGTTGTGTATCTTGTGATTGTGTTTCTCTCAGTGATCCTACCTATGCTATTGTTATATAGTAAATTAAAAAGAAACCTAATAATAGCTCAAAACTTAACATGATATCATAGCTAAGATGAAGAGAGCGTCTTTCACTGGATAAAGAAAAATGTCACAGTTGTCGTACAAGAAAATTAGGGCTTTTTGTTGAAGAGGAATATCATCCTAAAAACCATCTAGGAAAATGTGCCCTAGCCTAGGGAACTCTTTGGCACCTTGAGTGCACCTTTTAAGTGGTCAGATACTCCATAAATTCAAACCCTATTTTTGACTGGTACTAGAAAAATAGAAAACCAGAAGTACCAGAAAACCAGAAAACTAGAACTAGTACTAGAAGTACCAGTCCATATTTCCGCAAGCTCAGTTTCAAGGGGTAAAATTTGTGTTTTTATAAATCTGACTGCACCATCTTACTCGCCTCAACTCAACACATCTAGCCCCTGGATCATAATTTAAAAATTTGAAGTTTGAAAAATTAGGGTTTCCTCATAAAACCCTAAGTTGTAGTTGCAGTTTCAGAATCAGTTGCAATATCAATTTCAATTGCAGTATCAGTTGAAGTATCAATTGCAGTCACCCTTGAAGTTTTTAAGAGTTGGTAATTATTACCATTGCTACCAGATGGTGCCACTACCTACAAATACTATCAGAAGTATGTATTCACATATGTTTTATCTGTTAAGCTTTAAAGGGTACTTGCAAGAGAAGGGATCTCTTGCCATAGATCCAAAAGGATCTCAGATCCAACACATTCAGAGGAATAATGCAACCCAGGTTTGATTATTCTAATATGAATATATTTGTTATGACATTATTTTGATCTAGGTTGCATATTGAAGCTATTAAAGTCAAGGTATTAGATTGATTAAATTTGAAATCTTAGAGTTTATTCTCTAACCCAACTTTCTGTCAAGATAGCATATTGTCTTAGTACAAAAGACAGGTTGAAGAAATCACTCTTCATCTTCAGTGAAGGAGACTTGGAAGAAAAGAAACACACTCATTCTTTAGGACAAGGCTCTAGGTTTTAGGTTTGATTAATTAAGTTGATAAGATTCAAATTTGCACATGACAAGTTGGTAACTACCCCATTACAAGTAAACACTATAGTTGAGGTAGCAGTCTTTGAAAAGTATTATGCCTGGTAGAATGTGGACATATTGAGATAAATAATCATTTACCAGATACAAATAACATCTTCTCTAGGAGAAACTTGTGTTGGTTCTAGGTTACCATGGAGGAATGTTTGATCACAACACTAGAAGAGTCTTGACCTTATTTCATATTGTATTTCTTAAAGAGTGTTGACCGACAACATAACCATTTTTTGGCACAGGGGCAAACCTAGGGTTCAATGTTACAACAATGCACCAACAAGACCTAGCTACTGGCCCTTTCATCAAAACCTGCGAAGCAGATGCAGTCTCACCCGAAGCAACTATGAGGGGGTTGCAGGACAGAGATGTCTACAACCAAGGGAATATCAAGTGGATGTAGTACAACAACAACACAACATGCATCTATCACTTATCAAGCTAGATATATCCTGCACAACTATAGATCTGATTTAACACAACAATGCACATAACAATATAACAGTGGTAGAGATCAAAGCATCAATCAAACAACACAAGATATGCGTGGTTCACCCTCTCTCTAGGGATACGTCCATAAAACTATGCTTATGATTTATTAAGGTAAAGAATATAGTTCTCATCTGCGCTCTCAGCTAGCAGATCTTCTTTCTTCTCTCTCTTTCTCTCCCCTTCCTGCACACCCAGCTGCAGGATTTGACCTTCACACATAGCTGAAGATTTTTCAATACCAGAATGCTCTCTCTCTCAACACTTCTCTCTCGTAACACAATGATCTCTCACAAAAACAATAGAGCTAGATCAACAACGATATCATACCGAATTCTACCAACCTGAACCAGGTCCTCTTGACCTTTATTTATACATTACAATATCTCACCAATAGTCTTAGGCCAGAACCTAAGTGCCAAAACCCTATATACCAAAACCCTAGGTTTCTAAAACCCTAGGTCAACTTGACCCTCTTTTTCCGGGCTTCACCAACCTGTCTTTCCTTCCTTCTCGTGCGGTGCTCCAAAGCATCCAATGGTGGATTTTTCTTCTTTCTAAGTTGTCCTTGATCCATTTTCCTTGCTGATATGTCATCCTCGATCTCCTCGTCTAACAACTTTCTTTTCTGCACTTTGCTCCATCTTTTCTGCTCTTTTGCTGACTTCGACCCAGTGAAAGTGACTATGTCTCCCGTGAAGCTCGTGTTTTACCTTTTATTCCTTTTTCTTCACTTCCTTCCATAGCTAAGGGCCAAGAGGCCCCCAAAACTCACCTGGGACTCGTCCCGAGGCACTTCAGATCTGATTTCTCTATTTTTCTTTGTCCTTGGACTGTGCAGTGCAGCCCTTGCTTCTGCTTGATACCTCCTTTCCCTCCTTGTGCAAATTATATTTTCTGTGTCTGGTACCCAGTTTCAACTGCACCTAGTACCTGGAACGTTTTCCTCATGCTTTTACTGAGAGTTGTGAGGCAGCTGGTTGTCATAGTACAACTTCCTCCGACTCCCATTCACCAATCCTTCCTTCCATCCTCCATTCAATGTCTTCAGCTGTGCAGCTCCTCCTTCGGTAACATAAGCGATCTCATATGGTCCAAGCCAATGTATTCTGAAGTTCACAGGGGGTTTTATAAACTTACTGTCATACATCAGTACTAATTCACCTTGCTTGAAAGCCTTCTTCTTGATGTGCCTGTCATGATAGGCCTTCTCTCGTTCCTTGTGAACCTACTGGTGGAATCCTGCAATGAATCTATCTTCTTCCAATTCAACCAATTTTGCAAGCCTCTCTTGAACAATGCCAATATCATTCATGTCTGTAAATGCATCAATCCTTAATCTTGGTACTAAGTATTCCATCAGGACAACAACTTCAAGACCATAAACAAACTTGAAAGGGGTCTACATTGTTAATTGTTTGCAAGTGGTTCGATAGGCCCATAGTACTGCAGGTACTCTTAAGTCCCAGTCATCCCTATTCACACTACAAATTTTCATTAGTGATGTCTCTAATATCTTGTTGAATGCTTCAACAATTCCATTTGCTTTTGGATGGTAAGGTGTACTCTTCTGATGGTGGACTGCAAATTCTTCAATTAGGGCTTCCACTGTCTTATTGATAAAGTGTGTGCCTTGGTCACTCATAAGGATCTTGGGGCATCCAAAACTGGTTATTATGTCATCAAATATAAATCACGTAGCTGTAGTTGCACTACAGTCCTTGACTGCTCTGGCTTCAGCTCATTTGATTAAGTATTTTGTTGCAGTAATAATGTACCTTGCTCCTGTACGCTTCCCTAGTGCGTTTATAGGTCCCACGAAGTCAATGATCCACTTTTAAAATGCTTGTAGGGTCATTTGTGGTGCTAATGACATTACATCTAGCCTGAATGGGTTCCTAACTCTCTAACATACATCACAGGCTTTGGCATAATCTTTAGCATCTCTGTGTAAGGTAGGCCACCAAAGGCCAACTCCCAGAACCTTCTGCGCAGTTGCTTTCCCTTCATAATTTGCTATTGTGATGCCTTCATGAGATTTTGTGAGGATCAATGGTTGCTCTGTCTCTATAACACATCTTCTTAGTATCTCATCGGGTCCCATTTTTTATAGTTGACCAGCTATAAGTGAAAATTCTGCAGCGTGTACCACTAGTTATTTCTTTTGGGGAATTGTATACTCACTTGGTGCCATTCCTGTTGATAGGAACTGGATGATGTTTGTGAAGTGGTCATCAATATTTCTAATGGTGAGTAGCTATGCATCCAACAATGTATCTTCCAAACTGGTGGGTTCTTTTCCATGTTCCAACCTTGACAAGTGGTCAAGGCCCTTGTTCATTCTTCCTGGTTTAATGATGATCTCAAAATCATATTCTTGAAACAACAGAAGCCATATGCATATTCGCCCCCCCCAACACTGGCTTGTTGACTAGGTACTTTAGCGCAGAGTGATTTGTGAACATTTTAAAGTGTCCTCCCAACAAGTAGTGGAGGAATTTTTGTAGCACATACACCATGGCTAATCCTTCTTTCTCTGTAGTGGTGTAGTTAATCTCAGCTGTAGATAGATTCCTGCTAGTAAAAGCTAACAGCTGGTCAATATCCCCTTCTCCAGGTTGTGCCAGTACTACTCCTAATGCAATAGAAGACGCATCGACATGCACATGAAATTCCTTGGTCCAATCTGGAAAAACCAGAATGGGTGCAGTGATCATATTCTGTTTTAGGGTTTCGAAAGCTCTGCTAGCATTCGTCTATCCAACCAAAGTGGAATTCCTTCTTCAATAGTTTCTCCATTTGTGTTGTGATTTGGGCATAGCCTTAAATGAATTTCCTGTAATAGCCAGTATGTCCTAGCACAGTGTGCAGTTGTTTGACTGAAGTAGGAGGTGGAAAATCAACTATAATTGTTATTTTAGATGGATCAACCAGCAATCCCTTCTTGCATACAATATGGCCTAATAGTACTCCAAATGGTGAGAAGAAAATGCACTTCTTCAGATTTAAAGCAATTTGACACTGCCTTCATTTATACAACATTAGGCTTAGACATTCAATATGATTTTTCAACAAACTAAACATAGTCCAATCATCAAAATAAGTTTCTAAAAACTTATGCAAAAATTCTTTGAACGCTTTGACCACCACCTTGGAAAAGATGGTTGGGACATTCTTCAGTCTGGATGGAATTACTGCATATTGGTAGGATCCCCATTCTATGGAAAACATGGTCTTGTGGTAGTCCTCCTTGGCAATCCAGATCTGATGGTATCCTGAAAATCCATCTGTAAAAGAATATCCCTCCTAGCCTCCCACATTGTCCAATACTTCATCAATGAATCGTGTAAGGAAAGGGTCATGCAGAAAGGCATCATTCAACTTCCTGAGGTCCATGCATATTTTTTATTTCTCCTATATTCTTTTCTTGTACCACCATAGGGTTGATCCACTCCAACTCTTAGACGGGTTCAATAATCCCTGCTTCGAGCATTCTGTCGAGCTCAATCTTCACTTTTTCCTTGTATTTCGGGTTCAATCTGTAGGGTCTTTTCTTGTCTGGCTTCACATTTGGTTTCAAAGGTATTCTCATCTCTCCCATAGGTCCTTTGATACCCTTCATATCAGTGAACTTGGTCGGGAACAAGTCCTGATATTCATGCAACAATTCTGTAATCTTGTCAATGGTAGTAGCATCCCAATAATCTTCGACATTGGCAAGCTTCGGTGTCTGCTCTGTTCCAATATTGAATTTTTTAATCTTGATTGGCTGACCAATAAATGGTATCTCAACTCATGGTCCTTCCACATTTCTTTGGCCTTCTGTTTCAGTGATGTTTACCTTCCTGGGATCGTCATCGTCATCGACATTGATGTTGTAGCAACTCTGCAATTTCTGGAGAGGCGAAGTCCATTCGTCCTCTTCTTGTTCCATAGGGAGGCTAGATGCTTCTTCAAATACCTTTTGTCTCATAATATGTAGTGCTTGGTCTACTGAAGGATATTCACTTTCAAATAAAAAGGTGGTTACAAAATTCTGAGTCATACCTTCCCTATCT
The DNA here is from genome assembly GCA_000966675.3 of Picea glauca. Classification (NCBI taxonomy): domain Eukaryota; kingdom Viridiplantae; phylum Streptophyta; class Pinopsida; order Pinales; family Pinaceae; genus Picea; species Picea glauca. The sequence goes on from JZKD02S0532994.1 coordinate 324,963, forward strand.
GTAGTGACGAGGCTCAGCTCTGCTTGAAAGTACCAGATCATAGGGGTTGTGTCCAGCATGTTAATGAATTTGTGCACCCATTGTTCTCGAGGAATGTCACTTCAGGCCTCTTCACAGCTTCACACATATTCCTTTCGGCAACTTCGACCCGTATACCTTACTTTGAAACTTACTGCTTGGGCTGAGAACCATGTTCTCATCAAGGTTTGACATTGTGTCCAATCTATGATATTGCTTTTATGTGTCTCTCGCCATCTTTCTTGTGTAGCTTTCATGGCCTCGTCCATTGCCAACAACCTCCGTTGTGTTAGTAAACCTATCTCAAACTCTGATAGGAAGTTTTCTAAAGGTTTCAAACCATCAAATGTGGGTAAGTTACTCACTGTTGTGTTGATCCAATGAACCTCTCTGGTTAATCTAGCATATCTTCTGGTAGATAACTCATACATATGATTCTGCCAGTTCTCCGACACTTCTTCTGAATCTGATGAACACATGCTGTCACTTCGCCAACTCAAATTCCCATTGGCTGTAGGGTTGATGTAATCCTGATGTCTGACTGTTAGTTTGTAGATGTTTTCCAGTTCGTATGCATGGTCTTCTTCTTTGATAGGCTCTATATATCGTTGATCCTCATCTGGATCTAAGGGTGCAATGACCCTAAGGCCATCTCTTTCAAATGTCATGCATCTTTTCTTTAAGTCAAAAACAGTAGAATTGTCGAAGGCCCAATCAATTCCTAGCAATGCAGGGTAAGGGCAGTTGTCATTGACAATTTCAATTACCGCAAAATTAGCAAAGGTTCTAACTCCATCAATGTCCACATGGACATGATCCAATAGTCCAAATGGGCTGACAACTTTCTTATTAGCCATGTGAAGCCTGATAAGGGAATATATCAGCTTGGGTTTCCCCATCAGTGCCCATGTTTGCTTCGTCATGACATTGACCTCCGACCCTAAGTCGAGGACCACATAGTCTATATCATACTCTCCTATTTGAGCATTCAAGCATAATTCTTTGTTTGTACTTCTCTTCTTACCAATTTGGTGTACTTCCCTAGTCAGTAAGGGGTCTATCTTCCCTATCTCATACTGTCTGATTAATTTATGTAACTCTTGTACAACCTTTTCATCCTGAATCAACTTAATACAAGTGTATACAAATTCAATGAGCTTACTTACCTCTTTTCCCTCTTTTGGCGAAGCCGAATGATCAAATGTGTGAGGCATTCCATATTCTCTTATATATGGTTGTGTCTTTGAGGAAGAAATTTGATCTACTTTGAACTCTTGCCTTGCTTCTTCAAAGATTTGTCTTTCTTTCTTTGCATCAAAAGCTTTATTCTTCTCCACAGCTTTCCAGATACCTGAGTCTTATGTTCTCTTTCATTGGTTCATTCTATCCTCTCCTATAGAAGATCCTCTTTGAGTAATAACAACGAATCTAGGGTCTTCTCTGTGAGGTTCAACATATATTAGTTTTACTCAAGGGTTCTGCTGAGGTCCTTGTCTTTCTTGAAGCTTTGCTAGCAACACAGGGTAGTCCTCAATGACATGCTCGAAGGAGTTGCAATATCTGCAAGTGGTATAAGGGTTCTGATAGTACCTTGCTAGATGTCCTAGCTACACATAGTTATAACAGGTTATTTTTCCTCAGCCTCAACTCATACCTCCTCCTCGTCCTCATCCTCTGAATCCACCATGAGGATTGAAGTTTCCTCTTCCTGGAGAGTTATATTGGGTAGTGTTTCCTTCTTGATGTACTTCACCTTGGATCTTGTATATGTCTCTTAATCTTTCATGCATGAGATCATAAGCTCTACAATCTCTATCATCATGTCCTACTGACTTACAGAAGGTGCAATACAAGTTTGTAGATGTCTAAACATATTTCTTCATGTAATAGCACTCGCCAGGGCGATGTCAACTTATTCATACTTCGCACCAGGGTAATGTGACTTTCTTCAAGGGGCTCAAGGCTCCAGAAGCCAAGTATTCATGGAATAGGGGACAATGCTCCTTGTCATGGACTTATGATTTGTATCTGATACACCATATGTCTTCCATTTTGTCTTTTCCCTTGTTCTTCTTCATGTCTTCAACCTACAAAGACAAACTAGTTAACTGACTCATGATCTGGCTCATACATGAGCTGGATTCTCCCATAGGGGCTGATTCAAGCTTCATAGATATCTCCAAGGATTCTGCCTATGAGGAAATCTTCTGTTGCATCAGGGGAACTATAATATGTGTTAAAAGAGCATCGATGAACCATTCTTTGTTTTGCTCGTCCGGGATCTTAAAATTCAAACGATCTTTTAGGGTCTTGAATCTTTGATTGAACTCCCAAATAGGTTCAGCTACCTTATGCTTGATCTCCTTCAGCTCTGTAATACATTGTGACTCTAACTTAGGTTTCTTAAACTCTGTAATTAGTGCATTCTTGATCTCATTTAGTGGCTTAGGTTGTGCAATTCCTTGGACAAGCTTCATGTACCAACTTAATGCGCGGTCTCTCAGTGTAGTGTTGAACTAGTTTCTTTTAACAACTTCGTTGGTAATATTTTTAATGTTCCATACGAACTCACACAGGAACCAGTGCTGATCAGGATCTTCATATCCATATCCTCTAAATATAGGGAGCCTCATCTCATCTACCATGGAGCTGCCTATGTTTTCTATCTGAGTAGATGTTGAACTGCTAGTAATAGTACTTTGCGGACTCTGGTGATTCGAAATATTCTGATTACTTAGAGTTCCTGAAATAATAGGAGGATCGATATTACTTACTTCAGTGGTCTGCGTAGTTCCTGATGTTTCTGTCTCATCCCGACAAATTTCTTCAGCGGCTTCTTCCTCTGGCCTAGTGGGTTCTGAGTTCTCTTCATCTGTCAGATCTGCCTCTTCTCCACTATAGAAACCCTCTTCCCCGTAGTTTTGCTTAAACATGTTCTCAAAGTGAATCCCTAAAAATACTCTCCCACTACGCGTATGTCCAGCTTATGTGTTGCTATCACTTTCTGGATTCTTGAACATTATCCTTTTCAGATCTAGCTAGTCTACTGTATCTTCAAGATGTGATTTTCATGCAAGAGCATCTTGATTCTTAACTTCAGAAAATGCAAAAATTTCCCTCTAGGTCCTTTGAAAAGTATCTCTCGGTTTAGATATATGATTATACTTTGTCAACATCAAATTCATTGATATACCATCCAATGGTACTATCAAACCAATGATCTACTTCTTGGGATATAGAATTATCAACTCTCTTAACCTTCTAGATCAACATTGACATCCAAACCACAGGAAGTCTAGATTTGATCTCGAATTGGGTATCTGCTAACCTAGCCAACCACTCAAACAACTCTTGAAGGATTCCTCCAAAGAAGATCTCATGAATGTCAGTGAAGATGTATCTTTGTAGCCAATCTTCAGTACTTAGGTTAGGGTTCTCAATTTATGCTTCAACGAAGTCCCTCTCTTGATCCTCTATCCACATCTAAATCTCCGTCTTCGATGGGAACCACCTTGACATTACCTTACACAAATTCCTGTACCAACAACGGAACCATTTGTTGGCATAGGGGCAGACGTAGGGTTCAACATTACAAAAATGCACCAAAAAGCCCTAGCTACTGGCCCTTTCAACAACACCTGTGAAGCAGATGTAGTCTCACCTGAAGCAGCTATGAGGGGGTTGTAGGATAGAGATGTCTACAACCAAGGGAATATCAAGTGGATCTAGTACAACAACAACACAACATGCATCTATCACTTATCAAGATATTTCTATCCTGCACAACTATAGATCTGATTTAACACAACAATGCACATAACAATATAACAGTGACAGAGATCAAAGAATCAATCACACAACATAAGATATACCTGGTTCATCCTCTCTCTAGGGCTACATCCACATAACTGTGCTTATCATTTATTAAGGTAAATCATACAGTTCTTGTCTGCGCTCTTAGCTAGCAAATCTTCTTTCTTCTCTCTCTTTCTCTACGCTTCCGGTGCACCTAGATGTAGGATATGACCTTCACACACAACTGAAGATTTTACAATACCAGAAGGCTCTCTCTCTTAGCACTTCTCTCTCTTAACACAATGATCTCTCACAACAACAATAGAGCTAGATCAAAAATGATATCATACCAACTTCTACCAACCTGACCCAGGTCCTCTTGACCTTTATTTATACACTACAATATCTCACCAGCAGTCTTAGGCTGGAACCTAATTGCCAAAACCCTAGATACCAAAACCCTAGGTCAACTTGACCCTCTTTTCCGGGCTTCACCATCCTGTCTTTTCTTCCTTCTTGCGTGGTGCTCCAAAGCATCCAATGGTGTATTTTTCCACTTGATGAGTTGTCCTTGATCCATTTTCCTTGCTGATATATCATCCTCAATATCCTCATCTAACGAATTTCTTTTTCGCACTTCACTCCATCTTTTCTGCTCTTTTGCTGACTTTGACCTAGTGATAGTCACTGTGTCTCCCGCGAAGCTCACTTTTTACCTTTTCTTCCTTGTTCTTCACTTCCTTCCATAACCAAGGGCCAACACCCATATTTAAAATTGAGTTTCAGTTGGTGAAATACATTAGTTGGGTCATGGAGACATGACTACAGTAAAATATAGAGTTACCTCCATAAAATAAGAAGAGCTACCTTCAGTATCAGTTATTGAGCCACTCTTAAATTTAGATGAAGTTGTTGTCGTGATAGAATAAGAGAAGTTACTCTTAGATTTCAGCAGCCACAATGAGGATGAAGCAGTCATTCTCAGCCTCAGAGAATCTGCAGGTGCAGAGTCCGAGTTCTAGAAGGAATAGTTGTAGAAAAGAGGAGAGGACATACTCTCAGGAAGTGAGACAGATAGTGCTTTGCAGAGAGCACATAGAGCCAACACATGATTGTGCAGATTGAGTTGCAGCTGAGCAAGTGTACCAGATTGGTACAATGTAATGTGAAAATTTGGTTTGAAGTTGGAGATAGAAAGACTTAGGTTTGCAGGTTGAAGAAGGATCTGTATAGGTTGAAGCAAGCTCCTAGAGATTGATATGGCAGAATTGATAGTTTCCTGAAGAGCTTGGGCTTTACCAAGAGTAAATTTGATTCTAACCTTTACCTCAAGGTCATGAATGATGAGCCAGTAATGTTACCACTATATGTAGATGATGTATTCTTGACAAGATGAAGAAAATATCATCACATATTTCAACAAAGTTTGATGAAAGACCTAATGCTTTATCTCTTAGGTCTTGAAGTTTGGTAGAGCCCAGAGAAGATGTTCCTTAACCAAGGGAAGTATGCAGTTGAAATAATGAATAGGTTTAACATGTTGTAATGTAAATCCATGTACACACCCATGGAAATGAAGTTGAAGCTCCTAGTAGACACTTCGTCAGAATTGGTTGATGCTACTCTATATAGACATATTATTTGTTCAGTGATGTATCTGACGAATATCGAACCGAATATATGTTTTGTTGTGAACACCTTTTGATTCAGTATCTGGTAGAACCCAAACGTGCTCACCTTAAGGGTACATTGGATTTTGGTCTCTGCTATACTAGAGATCACCACTCCAGATTGTATGGATATATTGATTCAGATTGAGTTGGAAGTGTTTCTGATAGAAAGCGCACTTCGGGATGTTGTTTTAGTCTGGGGTCAACCATGAATTCATGGAAGAGCAGGAAGCAATCCATTATTTCTCCCATCATGGCATAAGCATAATATATTGCATCATGTTACACCAATTGTGAATCCATATGACTTTGGATGTTGTTGACAGATCTATTTGATCTGGAGATGGAAGCCACCATGATCCTATGTGATAACTAGATATGTATAAAAAGGATGTGTTCCATGATGATTCAAAGAACATAGAGATCCAATATCACTTCATTCATGATATGTTGTAGAGAAAAGCTATAAACATCCAATATGTTGGCATAGATGACGAGGTTGCATATATGTTGACCAATCCTCTATCTCGTGTAAAGTTTGAGCATTGTTGAGACAATCTTGGTATAGTCCTAAAGGACCTCCCTCGAAAGGGGGAGTAGTCATGATGATACTATGGTATCCTGACCAATAGTGAGTAGCTCAGTTAGGATTTTATATCCTAGGGTACTAATCATCCTTGGAAATATCCCTAAGGTCTGTAAGGATGGGATGTCATAGTACTTGTGCATGTATATGATATCTTTGGTCAGTAGTGGTAGCTCCGTTAGGATTTTATATCCTAGGGAATCTTTTGATTCTTGGGAAGATCCTTTGGATCTATCAGAGTACCACAAGATGTTGATGCCAACCTTGTCCTAAAGATTTCCAGCTTCATGTTGATGTTGATTCCATCCTTGTGCTAAATATTTCTAACTTTGTACTGATGTTGATGCCAAGCTCTTGCTGAATATTTCTAGCTTCGTGCTGATGTTGTTGTGATGCAAGCCTTGTGCTGAATATTTCCAGCTTCATGCCGATGTTGTTGTGATGCCAACCTAGTGTTGAATATTTCCAGCTTGAAGTTGTTTTTGTTGATGATGCTCCAGCCTTCGTCCTGTGATGCTTCTATTGTTGATGATGCTCCAGCCTTCATGTTGTGATGTTGTTGTTGATGATGATGGTCCATCCTTCATGCTGTGATGTTGTTGTTGTTGATTTTGTATCGGCCTTGTGATTTTATTGGTGACGATGATGTATTAAAGTTATACTAATCCATGTTGATGCAGATGATGATGATGCCACTTCAACTTCTTACTGAATATGATGCTGTTATTTCATATTTAATGCTAAATATGATGATGTCACTTTATCCTCATGTTAAAGATGTTGATGATATTACTTTATCCTCATACTAAAGAATATGATGATGTTAATTTATCCTCACACTAAATATGATGATGATGTTACTTTAGCCTCATGCTGATGAGGATGATGATGCTACTCTAGCTCCATGCTATGAACAATGATGATGAGAAAAACTTTTGATGATTTATAGATATTACAGTCAGTGTTCTAGATGTTGTTGATGTGGAAACCCTCTCTCTCTCTCCTGATGATGTTGTAGAATACCCTTCTTGTTAAGGGGGAGTGTTGAAATATTGTAACTGCAAAGATTATTCTATCTATTATTGAGTTATTATTCATTAGATCAATCCCCTTTTGTGGAATCATCATGTCATGAATTGTAATTGATCAAATCCCCTTTTGTGGATTGGTCAAACCCTAAATATATTGTGCAAATTGAGAAGTTGGCCCCCAAGTTAATTAAATTGGTTTTGACCACTAAGAAGACAAGTCGAACCTGCCCCAGTGAAGAGAAACCTTTCCAGTGCCTACCAGTTTGTATAAATAAAGGAATCCAGCACCTCATTATCTCGCTCACTCATTTTCTCATCCAGTGCGCAATTTTGGTAGCTGCAGTTGGGAGAAGAAGGAAGAGAGAGGCACATTGTTGAGCATTAGATATTCTCTAGTGTTTTGTTTTATTGTCTTGGCATTGTATTGGCTATATATATTAAGGAAGTTTTTGCTGGGTTTTCTTCCCCATGAGGGTTTCCCATGATAAATGTTGTGTATCTTGTGATTGTGTTTTTCTCAGTGATCCTACCTATGCTATTGTTATATAGAAAATTGAAAAGAAACCTAATAATAGCTCAAAACTTAACAACGAGAGATTTTGTCCTCAAGAGAAATAGGCTCGAGACCCAATTCTTTGTATCCTAACCTTGTTGGGGTCATGCATTAAGAATGAAAAGGAGCAGATCACTTTGATACCAATGATTCAGATTGTATGAGCAGAACGAAATGAATACATATTATTATCAAAAGATGCTTAACACAAAATAATAGATATACAGTGAAACTGGTTTCTATTCAATAAGGAAATAAGCTGAAACTGTAAAATGCAACGAAAAACAAGCTCTAAGAAGAGATGTGACGGTTTCACTCCTTCTCCAGAAGATGATTACAATGAGGCTATCAAGGATTTTTTACAATAAACAAGAATTTCAAAAACCCTAGACATCCAAAAACCTAACCCTAGGAGATGAAGCTCCAAAAGTCATGTGGGCCCTATTTGGGTAAGTTAGTACATCAACTTCTCAGAGTCCTAAATTTTGCATATGATATTAGTTTTAGGTGCATGATAGCCCGTTGGAAAGGTCTATCCAAGGAATACACATATTTATTGTGGAAAGCCCTAAAAAAATTATTTAGGGCCTCAAAACAGCCCCAGAAGTCAGGGACCCGAAAATTAGGAAAGAACTGTTGAACTGAAAAGCTGCCAAAATGAGCCAGTTGGAATAGGTGGGAGACCACCGACATCCATCTGGATCAATATTAGAATGAATAAATGTGTGCGCTAATAATTAGTGCATCATAGTGCAGATTTAGTTTGTGCAGATAACCATTTGTGCGTGGTAAAAAATTGTGATGTGCAAAAAAAAATAATGTGTGGGTGTGCACAGTTGAGTTTGGGATGTTAAAATCATCCAAGAAATCCAAGGGACGGATTCTGACAAAATGATGCAAATTTTTTGTGTAGTTTTTGCATGAAATCATCTAACAAATCTTAAGTGCATGCATGTTTTGTAGAGTTTTTAGCAAACAGAGAAGGGCAGAGTTAGTTTAGAAGGTTGAAAGCATGGAAGATGCGTGGAGCACTTATAGTCCTGATGATGAATTTAGATATTTGTATGTCGTATTATATGATGATGGTACAAAATCCAAGGTGGAGCGCATGAACTTGGTAGAAACTATAAAAGTATTGCAGAAATATGTCCAGAGCTATAAGGATATAATAAAAGACTTATGAGATCCAAGGCACAACAAGATGACTTCAATGTCAAATTGATGCAGAGCTTGGATAGAATAGAAAATAATATGGATAAGAAGACAAAAATGAGTAGATAAAGAAGCCATATGTCTCATGATGAGAAAAGAAGAGAATAAATAATTGTTTGTAAGCATTCTTTCAGGAAAGCGCACATTAGTTCAAGTCCATGTCCTATCAGAAAGCATAGGAGAAGGAATGGAGTGGATGAGCTACATGGAGAAATTAATAAGATCAAGCCTCCTACCTTTGATGGTGAGAAAAAAAATGATAGATATGTGGAGACCTGGTTTTTGGGTATGAGAAAGTACTTCCAGCTGCATAACTATTTTGTGCAAGCAGAAGGGAGAATTGTTATTTATCAATTAAAGGAAAATACATCAATGTGGTGGCATCAGTATGTGCAAGTGAAACACATTGATGAGAAGAAAGTGACTTGGAGAGAGTTCAATAGGTATTTACAAAATAAATACTTAACCAAAAAATAATATGATAGGAAAATGAAGGAGTTCTTCGAACTCAAGCTTGGAAAGATGACAATTGATGAGTACGAAAGAAGATTTTCAGAACTATTGAATTTTGTGCCTTTTATCAAGGATGAACATGTGAGGATTCAAAGATATTTGAGTGGGTTTCCCTCATTTATCACTGACAAGATACAATATGATGACCATAAAACGTTTGAAGAAACCATAAGGAACACTAAGTGTCTTTATGAGTAGAAAATGGGAAGACCAACATTCCAAAAATCTTGGGAAGATAAGATGAAAAGCAAGGTGGAACAAAGGAAGAAGGGATTTAAGCCACCATTTTTAAGAAATACTATGCAAGGACAGTCAACCCTCCAAGATGCCATAATGTTAGAAACAGTGGGACAAAAGTCATGGCAACAACTTATGTAGTGTTGGGGTTGTGGTGGAAATCATATGCATAGATATTTCCCTCAAAGAGGTGATAAAGAAAGGATCATGCATAGTGTACAACAAGCTACAACAAGCTACAACAAGCTCCGCACTAGATAAAAAGAAGGTTGAGTTTCAATTGCACATGATCGAGGTGGAAGGTAAGATTAATGACCAACCCATTTCTATTTTAATTGACTCGGGATCTAGTCATAGTTATCTAGATCCTAAGATGGTGGAAAGATTCCATTTTCCTAGATGAAATCTTGGAAAATAATGGTTGGTGTAGTTCTCTATAGGAGAAAAAAGGAAAATTAATGAGATGGTTAAGGCATGTTCTATGGAAATGAATGGATTGTACACTAGAATTGATTTGAATATTATACCTTTAGGCTCGTATGATTGCCTCATTGGTATGGATTGGTTGGACGAGCACCATGTTGTCCTGGATTGTTACAATAAGGCATTCTCTTCTTTGGATGTGAAAGGAAACTTGATATCGGTTCAAGGAATTCCAAGAGATGTGACTATTAGAGAAATTTCATATTTATAATAGAAGAAAATTTATAGAAAAGGGTGTCAGTTATTCGTAGCGCACATGGAAGAGACACCTAAGGCTAAAGTGCCAAGTGTGGAAGACTACACAGTTCTGAAATAATTTGAGGATGTCTTTAAAGAGATGCCAAGATTGCCTCCACAAAGAGATATTGACTTCTTCATAAATATTGTGTCGGGAGAAACACCTGTATCCAAGACTCCTTATAGGATGAGTACACCATAGTTGAAGGAGTTGCAGACGAAAATTAAAGAGATTCTAAAGAAGGGTTATATATGCCCAAGTGTGTTTCCTTAGGGTGCACTAGTTTTGTTCGTGAAGAAGGATGGTACAATAAGACTTTGTATCGATTTCATAGAGTTGAACAAGGTAACGATGAAGATCAAGTATCCTTTTCCAAGGATAGATGGCCTGTTTTACCAGTTGAGATGCACACATATATTTTCCAAGATAGATCTCAGATATGGATATCACCAAGTCAGAATAAAAGAGGAAGACATTAGCAAGACTTCCTTTAGAACATGGTATGGTCACTACGAGTTCACATTGGTGCCTTTTGGGTTGTTGAATGCACCAAATGTCTTCATGTGTTTGATGAATGGAATTTTTAGAGAGTATTTAGAAAAGTTCATCATTGTATTTTTAGATGACATTCTTATTTACTCAAATTAGGAAGAAGAAAATGAGCAACACTTGAGGATGGTGTTGCAGGTTTTGAGGGAGCATCAAATTTATGCAAGAATGAGTAAGTGCTCATTTTATCAGAGGCAGATTCACTATTTGGCCATATTATTTTAGAAGAAGGAATAACCGTGGACCCAATGAAGCTAAAAGATATTGAAGAATGGCCAAGACAAATAAATGTTGCAGAAGTGAGATCCTTTATGGGACTAACAGGGTACTACAAAAGGTTTATTGAAGGATTTTCATAGATTGTGCATACAATTACATCTTTGCAAAAGAAGGGTGTGCGATTTGAGTGGAGTCTAGATTGCAAAAGGAATTTGAAGAATTTGAAGAACTTGTTAACAAGTGCGCTAATTTTGAGAATTGTTGATCTTGACGTAGATTTTTTTGTATGCACAAATAATGCAAGGAAGGATTAGGTGGAGTTATGAGTCATAATGGACATGTGCTATGCTATGAATCAATAAAATTGAAAGAACATTAAAGGATCTATGATATGCATGAATTGGAATTGGAAACCATAGTGCATGCTTTGAAGATGTGGCGACATTATCTCATGGGTAAAATATTTGAGCTGAGAACATACCATTGTGGTCTAAAATATTTGTTTGGACAACCAAGTTTAAATGCCAGACAAAGCAGGTGGTTAGAGTTCCTTAGTGAATATGACTTCATTATAAATCATATCAGAGGAAAAGAGAACAAAGTGGTTGACTCACTTAGTAGGAGGATGCATGAGATGCATGCTACAACCATTAGTAGGTATCAAAACGATTTGTGCAACAAAATTTTGGAAATTTCCAAATCAGATCTATGACATATGGATATAAGTGTGACTTTACTACAAGGTATTTCACAACAAAATTTTGAAGGCTATGGGATAAGATAGGATGGGATCCTCAAGTATAGATGAAAAGTCTATGTGATGAATGATCAAGAGTTGAAGAACCTGATATTATCAGAGATGCATAAGGTTCCTTATGCTGGACATTGAGGTTACTAGAAGACAATTCCCGCGATCGAGAAGCAATACTTTTGGGTAGGTATGAAAAAGGATGTTGTGGATTCTATTACAAGATGTCTTGAATGTTAGAAGGTTAAGGCCGAGCATAGACATCCAACTAGTTTGCTGTAATCTTTTCCTATTCCTGAGTGGAAGTGGGAAGTTATAATGATGGACTTCATAACTAAGTTACCTAGGACAACTAAGCAACATGATTCTATTATGGTGATAGTGGACAATCTTACTAAAGTTTCCCATTTTATTCCATTGAAGTCAATGCACAAGGAAGTAAACATTGTTGAGATATACATGCACAAAGTTGCTAAGTTGGATGGTGTTCCTAAGACAATTTGTTTCTGATAGAGATTCCAAGTTCACTTCAAAGTTTTGGAAAGGACTATTCAAGGGATTTGGCAAAAATCTGAATTTTAGCACAATGTATCACCTTGATACATATGAGATAGTAAATTGGGTGATAGAGGATATGACCAGGATGTATGTGATGTATAAGCCATACAAATGGGAAGACTACCTTCACTTGGTAGAGTTTGCTTACAATAATGTGTATCAGGCATCTTTAAAGATGATCCCATTTGAGGCACTTTATGGTAGAAAGTGCAACATGCCAGTGAGTTGGGACAACCCAATAGATCACGAAGTAGCTGGGCCAGATCTCCTCCAGGGAATAGATGAGAAGATGGTAAAGATAAGACATAATATAAAGGTTTCCCAAGATAGTGTTAGTGTCGGAAGTCACTCCTGGATTGCTTGCAGGAGCAGAGCCTGACACCCATCAATTTAATGTCACGATTTGTTTATAAGGGGTGATCAAATGGAAGTAAACTCAGGACAATATCGTTTCAACTCTGAAACTAGGTTGGGCATGCATGGGTGAGTGAGGTCTTAGAGAAACTTCAAACAGTGAGTCGTAATAAGGGTGAGTAAGGGGAAGACTTGCATAAGAAGAGTGCAGGGGTCTGTTATAGACATCAGGTTTCTAACAGACTGTGAGATGAAGCATCTAAAGGAAAGATCTTCTTACATCCAAATGCAAAGAACTAGGGAATACAATAGTGTTATCGTAGCATAACTGCAACAATTCATGTGAATCAGTCGATCATGAACTCTCTGGTGGAAGATGAAAACATAAACAGAGTAGGAAAAGTGTTTGTCATAAAACAAGAAATCTCAAACATAGATGCATAACCATAGAACTAGAAAGATCATTAAAACTTTACAGTCGGGAGATTTTCTCTCCCATCGATCCTTTACAAAATGGAAAAAATGCCTACATATAGCCAAAACAAAACAACAACAATGGAAATGAGAAGTTGCATTAAAAAATTTGCATCTGCATGTCTTCTTACAGTCTTCTCATGCAGACTCTGGATGATCGTGCACTTATGACAGGCGCAATGGGACTCCTAACTGTCCTGTAGTGGTTTGATAGATGCAATCTCCGTCAGGAAGGATTATCAGTCTGCTTGTATGCTTGGTCCTTTCCTGGCCTTCTATTTATGGAAGAAGACGACGTTCAACCACCTTCACGGCAATAATAACTGCTTCCTTGGGATTGGGAACAGCCTCGGTCAACTCTACCCTCTGGGATGTGGAAGACCCCTCGCGCTGCCACCTGGAACAGTTGGACAGTCTGATGGATAAGGCGTGGAGGAACTGGAACGCTTGACGTGGAAGGGGAAAGGGAGGTAATGGCGTCAACACTGTGAGGGTGAGATGAGAGGTGATGAGGTGGTGGAAGATAAGAGGGTATAAGGATGGGTGCGGTAGCAAAAGGCTATCATGGAAGGGAGCATGACACATGGCAGGGGACGAGGAGGCTCGAAAGGTGAGTGGATGATGAGATGCGGGGAGGGACCACATGGACTAGAAGAGGGAAGGTGGACAGATGTCGGAGGATGAGGAAGGGCTAAAGGGAGAAAGCCTCATTGCACAGCTAGGAGGAGAGAAGATGGCAAGGGGAAGGATGGTACAAAAGATGACACGACAGGAAAGGGGCCCATGTTGGTTAAACATAGAAAGACAAAAGGCTCTGGAATACAATGTGCACCACTGATCCGGGTGCTTTAATCACAGTCGTCAGAGAGATGCGTCCCCGATTCCGGACCCCCCCCTCCGCTGAAAGATAGAAAGGCGGGGGGGCTCCGAAATCCAATGTGCATCGTTTATCTGGGTGCTCTAATCCCTGCCGTCCAGATCTGATTTCTCTTTAAACCCAGACGCATTTTCATCCTGAACTTAGGACAAGTGGGTTTTTAACCCATTCCTTTTCATTTTACCCCTTTTAAGTCCAATGCACCCAAGTTTCATCGATGGATGGATGACTGAGAGGACCTTGGTGCTTCCAACGTGAAAATCTCGAATGGCCCCACTCATGGCTCAGCTATTACACCGCGCGTCCTCCATTACCAGGCTTGCTTGACGTGACCAGGTGCTAGGACCGTAGGCTTGGCTTCAAAGGTTCTTATCAGTGTTTCGAGGTTCGGGGTTTTGAGATGTGAGATGACGAGGGACTTTTTACCCTTCGAATTTTTGAATGCCGATATGCCGACGTGACTAGATCTTGCACCACGCGCCACTGGATCAGACGACCCAGATTTAGTCTTGAATTATAGGTGCTTTCTTTGAAACTATATATCGGTTAACTTGGTAGCCCTGATATCCCGACGACCGTTGATCTGTTCTTATGGATGAATCCGGGCTGTTGACAACGTAATTTCACCCGCTCATTTGATTGGAAGCCGTAGAACGAGATTTTTCCATGCTGCGCTTGGGCGCTTCTCATGTAACTTGCAGACCCGAATGCCCTCGAGCCAAAGACAAGAATTATCACTAACATTAGGCTCCATGGGGGATAGAGTCATCCCTGTGATGCTCTAAGAACTCATTCTGCAGCTTCAGTGCCTTGCTGTTGGGCTATGGAGTCATGCTGAAAACATCCCACTGCTGAAAATACAAGCCGAAAAATAAAAGTAACAAAATAAAGCTACATGCCCAAAGGAGCTTATTTATATACAGTCCTAATGCTAATAAAATATTTTATATAGGCTAGGTGAAAGAGAACTTCCACCATAGTCATTCAAGCAACTTCCTAGATAGAAGCTCCTTCCTTCTGTTGATGATCACCAGTAGATAGTGTAACCGTGACAGCAGAACGGATACACTCTCCAACTTCTCCTCATAGGATGGAGTTGAGATGAAATAGGGTGGCTCCAAAGCATAAGGAAAATTCCACTCCATGTATTCATTGACAGGGTCATCAAATGAGTGGTCAATTCCAGGAAATTGGCGACGGACAACCTCTTCTGCTACACAGTTGTTCACCTGTGGCCGAATATCTCTGATAAGCACTGGCGGGTGAATACTGAAATGGGCTTGCTGCTCTCGGGCAGTGACTGCTCGCTGACTGGATCTATCTGCTCATCTGGTTCAGTCTCCCCCAAGTCTGATTCATATTCATCATAAATAGGGACCATGGAGTGGTTTTGTTTACTGACTGGCTCTTCAGTATCTCTATAGTGATCAAAAGTAGGATAATCTTGTTGAATATATATCAAAAAGGGGTTGTCCTTCATTGATATGATCCTCTTCCAGAATCCTTCATTGATATGATCCTCCTCCAGAACAGTGATCTCGTAAAAAAATTTCATTTTAGGGATAGTGGGACCTATTGGTTCTGGCTGCTCACACGTAATCTTTTTCTCTTTAATCCCAGGTAAACATATATCGTGAGAAATCCCCTGGAGAAAAGGAGAGGAGACTGCTTCCACAATAATTTCTTCTTTAAAAATGGGAAGGCCTCCATCCTCAGAAGCAGGGCTGCTAGGAATATCTTCTTCAACCCGGTACTCAGGTGAGACATCTACCATGGACCATATCTTCTCTGCAAAATCATAATCTCCACAAGAGGTGTGTTAATCTTCATGAAGATCTGAAAGAACAGATGCATCTGATATGATGTTAGATGCTTCTGTTCTGGGGCTAACACAATGAATATTATCCAACACCTGTATATTTTCACAGCATATGCTTTCCTCCACAGTAAGGGCTTCATCATGGACCTGATCTTCAGGGCCAGCAGAGGCTTCCTGAAGCGAAGAAAACTCCTCACAACAGTTTTCAAACAAACCATTAGATGGATAGTAGTTTTTACAAAATGAATTGAAAGCTGTATGAAAACATGTTAAAGAGCAGATGCTTGCAGCGGGAAGAGACCGACACCATTCAAGAGCAGCTCCCTTCAATGAACACCTGAAGAGCTTAATCTGGACATCCTCATGCGTGATATTGTGTCGGTGGATAGCCTCATGGAAGTCCAGTAAATGCTCAGCTGGTTCCTCCCAACTTGTTGCATGAAATTCAGGAAGGAAATCTTCCCATTGGTCTCTATCAGGAAGTGCATTAGGAAAACTAACTATCTGAGAAAAGTCACAGAAAGAAAACCTTTGAGCCAGAATTTTCTCCATATCGAACCAGTGGAGTCACCAATTGATCCTCGAATCATGGATTCGCCAGGTGAAAGATGCGCAGCTTCAAGTGTGTCTAGTCCTTGTTCACCATCAAAGGCCAGATCTAATCATTGTCATTACCCCAGGAAGCTTCTCAGGCTGAGAAAGCAACTGCTGAAACCTTCTCAAGAAATCTCCTTAGGGTCAGCTTTCAGGTGTGCTAACAGTAGTCATAGCTGAAACAGTGATGTGGAAACAATGGAGTCACCACAGTGAAGTCGCCAGGTGCACAATAACAATCTTTAAGGGCTCTGAGGTCTGATGCACCTTTAGAATCAGAGGCTCAATGTCGTTCTACCTAGGGAAAATCTTCAACTTCGTCCCCGACAACGGCGCCAGAAATGTTGGCATCGAAAGTCACTCCTGGATTGCTTGCAGGAGCAGAGCCCAACACCCATCAATTTAATGTCACGATTTGTTTATAAGGGGTGATCAAATGGAAGTAAACTCAGGACAATATCGTTTCAACTCTGAAACTAGGTTGGGCATGCATGGGTGAGTGAGGTCTTAGAGAAACTTTAAACAGTGAGTCGTAATAAGGTGAGTAGGGGGAAGACTTGCATAAGAAGAGTGTAGGGGTCTGTTATAGACATCAGGTTTCTAACATATTGTGAGATGAAGCATCTAAAGGCAAGATTTTCTTACATCCAAATGCAAAGAACTAGGGAATACAATAGTGCAACGATAAATCCTTTATCGTAGCATAACTGCAACAATTCATGCGAATCAGTGGATCATGAACTCTCTGGTGGAAGATGAAAACATAGACGGAGTAGGAAAACTGTTTGTCATAAAACAAGAAATCTCAAACACAAATGCATAACCATAGAACTAGAAAGATCATTAAAACTTTACATTCGGGAGCTTTCTCTCCCATCGATCCTTTACAAAATGGAAAAAATGCCTACATATAGCCAAAACAAAAGAACAGTAGCGGAAACGAGAAGTTGCATTAAAAACTTTGCATCTGCATGTCTTCTTACAGTCTGCATGCACTTATGACAGGCGCAATGGGACTTATGACTGTCCTGTAGTGGTTTGACAGATGCAATCTTCGTCAGGAAGGATTATCAGTCTGCTTGTACACTTGGTCCTTTCCTGGCCTTCTATTTATGGAAGAAGACGATGTTCAACCACCTTCACGGCAATAATAACTGCTTCCTTGGGATTGGGAATGGCCTCAGTCAACTCTGCCCTCTGAGACGTGGAAGACCCCTTGTGCTGCCACCTGGAACAGTTGGACAGTCTGATGGATAAGGCATGGAGGAACTGGCACGCTTGACATGGAAGGGGAAAGGGAGGTAATGGTTTCAACACTATGAGGGTGAGATGAGAGGTGATGAGGTGGTGGAAGATAAGAGGGTCTAAGGATGGGTGCGGTAGCGAAAGGATGTCATGGAAGTGGTAGGGGATGAGGAGGCTCGGAAGGTGAGTGGATGATGAGATGGGGGGAGGGACCACATGGACCAGAAGAGGGAAGGTGGACAGATGTCGGAGGATGAGGAAGGGATAAAGGGAGCAAACCTCATCACACGACCAGGAGGAGAGCAGATGGCAAGGGGAAGGATGGTACAAAAGATGACATGACAGGAAAGGGACCCTCGTTGGTTAAACGCAGAAAGACAGAAGGCTCCAGAATACAATGTGCACCACTGATCCGGGCGCTCTAATCACAGCCGTCGGAGAGAGGCATCCCCGATTCTGGACTCCCCCCTCCGCTTAAAGATAGAAAGGCGGTGGGGCTCCGGAATCCAATGTGCATCATTGATCTGGGTGCTCTAATCCCTACCGTCCAGATCTAATTTCTATTTAAACACAGACGCATTTTCATCCCGAACTTAGGACAAGTGGGTTTTTAACCCATTCCTTTTCATTTTACCCCTTTTAAGTCCAATGCGCCCGAGTTTCATTGATGGATGGACGACTGAGAGGACCTTGGTGCTTCCAACGTGAAAATCTCGAATGGCCCCACTCATGGCTCAGCTATTGCGTCGCGCGTCCTCCATTACCAGGCTTGCTTGACGTGACCAGGTGCTAGGACCGTAGGCTTGGCTTCAAAGGCACTTATCGGTGTTTTAGGGTTTGGGGTTTCGAGATGTGAGATGACGAGGGACTTTTACCCTTTGAATTCCTGAATGTCGATATGCCGACGTGACTAGACCTTGCGCCACGTGCCACTAGATCGGACGACCCAGATTTAGTCTTGAATTATAGGTGCTTTCTTTGAAACTATATATCGGTTAACTTGGTAGCCTCGATATCCCGACGACCATTGATTTGTTCTTATGGACAAATCCGAGCCATTGACAACGTAATTTCACTTGCTCATTTGATTGGAAGCCATAAAATGAGATTTTTCCATGCTGTGCTCGGGTGCTTCTCGTGTAACTTGTAGACCCGAATGCCCTCAAGCCCAAGACAATAATTATCGCTAACAGATAGACATTGAAAAAAAAAGTTGCGCAGATAAAGGAAAAACCCATAGAGAATTTGGAGTGGGTGATCACGTGTTTCTGAAATTAATGGTCAGGCACAGTTCCCTGAAGTTGGGAAAGTGTTATAAGTTAGAAACACACTATTGTGGGCCATTTTAAATCGTTGAGAGGATTGGTCTTGTCACTTATATGGTTTCATTGTCTACATCGTTTTTCATTTATAATGTTTTCCATGTGTCATTGCTTAAGAAGTGTGTACCTAATTTTAATCATATTATTGATTGGAATGTGATTTAGGTGGAGATAGTACGTGGATTTCAAGTGCGACATTTTTGTATATTGGTTGAAAAATCAAGCATCTCCAAAATCAAATCATGGAGCTGGTAAAGGTCCAATGGACATGAGGATGCAACCTAGGATCACAAGGATGCTATGCGAGTAGAGTATCCTCATATTTTTGAAAAAAATTGAAATTTTGTAAGTACATGTGTATATGATGCACTGAGGACAATGCATAAATAAGGGGGAGGGGATTGTAATGTCTTTGCTCCAGAATCCTTGGTATTTGTACATATAAGCTAGTGAGTGAATTGGTACCAAGTGTAAATGTATGAGAATTTAGGTTGGTGATCCATTAGAATTAAGTTTTGATGTTGTGCGCATCAGAGTAGTGTGCGGAGATGGGCTATCAAAGACAGGGTGTGCACATTTTATGTATTGCATGCACCTGGGTAAGTGTACACATTGTGCTATGTATTTTGCACATTGGGCTATGTCGTGTGCACTTGGGTTAGTGTGCGGGAAGGAATGGATATGTATGGAGGCTACAGAGGCTATGTGATTATGAGGTTGGTGAGCATAGATGCAGATAGGCCAATGCGCCTATCCATGTAATTATAACCTTGATTATTAATATAATATTGCATCGTTGCATGCTGAGTGACTCAAACGAAAAGAGATGGGGGGGGATACTCCACCAAAAAAGAGAAAAGGGGGTGAGTTGTAAGTCTTGGGGAATATTATAATAATATTTACGAAGAGTGTGAAGTGTAATGTGATTTTTTTTTTATCATAAGTTCCCAAGGGTAGGGAATGGGTCACCAAGTGGATTAAAGCTACTTTTGAAGGTGATAAGTGTCAATTGGAAGGAATGAAATATATATTGTTGACTTTAATGTATTTTGGGGGGATTTTTTATTATGAGGGAGGTTTCAAGCTCTAGGGAGAAGAAGGGGGTCAGAATGTATGAAAAATTCAATTACTACCTTATCTGCACATAGAAACTTGTAAGGGGTTGTGGGTTGTAATCTGAGATATTGTTGAGGAGATGGGTTGACATACTGAGAGAAATATATATAGGTGAGAGACTATTCATTGTTAAGTGTTCCTTAGACCCATGAGCGTACTCTCCAGGTGAGATTATTGTTGAGAGTTTTCCTCTGGTGCACGCTGAGCATTAGTCACAGGGTCTAGAGACATCCTATTTGACCTGTTGTTGGTAACCCTAGGAAGGGAAGTGGGGAAACCAAAGGAATGTTGAGCAGAGAAGGGGTACAATTCCTTCAGTGTGATAGGTGCATGGGGAATGAGGAATTGTGAGCTACTGCAACAACGAGCATATAGGAATGAGCAATTTTGTTGAGTTCTAGACCTTAGCTTGTTGCTAGGAACCCTTTTTCCTAGTGGAGTGAATCCCTAAGTCGAGGGTGATCTGTTGCTAAAATATTATGAGAAAAAATGTCTATGGCTATGACGAATGTCTGAGTCAAGGCCACAGTTGGTGACTTTCTTAGAAGATAAGTATTCTTTATGTACTTGTCTTGTTTACTATGTGCTTGTTTGTCTATGTTTGACATGGGTTAATTATTGTCTGTTGTTGCATATAAGTATTTGTTGATTTTATATTTAATTTTGTGTGTACATGTAAATATAGTGTTTATAGCCTATATTTGTAGTTGTTCATAAGTATGTCAGTTGATGGTAGCTTTTATTGTTAAGTTAAACTTGTGATTTTGGTTGAGTGGTCGTGGAAGAGGATTGAGTGGATGGTGTGCATGATCATAGCCTGTGTGCACCAAGAGGATAGAGTTTGTGTGTGTGCTTGATAAATAGACCCTGCGCACAGTGAAATCAGAAGTGTGCATGATTCCTAGATGGATGTGCGACCAATATTCTGAATGACCAATTTGTCAGTGTGCACAGTTATGTGAGTTATTTTCATTGCTTAAGGTTGTATTGAAAAAAGAACGTTGATTCCACTGCTATAAGTTGCGTAGTGAAACTCAAGCTTGGGTTGGGTGAATTACTTCATGTGATACTATGCAAACTTGTGTTAGAGAAGAACCCGCACAATGAAACTTCATAGTACATTTCTTAGTAGTATGATGGGGATGCCACAAATTGCTATCAGAGCATTTTGTTGAGTATTGGTAACGCGAAATGCTAAAAATTAGTGTCATAGCATTTTTTTGAGCATTGGTAATGGGAAACACTACATGCAAGTTTCAGGGGGATTCATGTGCCTGCAACTTATATTTTTCCAATAAGAAAGACTCCGATGGAGGTGAGTTCCAACAGGCCTACGAAGGACTAACCACAATTTTTCAAGGCAAAGGAGATAAATGAGTAGGATTAATCATAATTTTGAGATCAACAGTTTGGATCTATGAACTATTACAACAATAAATTAGTGAATTTTTCCACGAAAAATTCTATTTTTTGAAGGTCTTCATCTTGCGGGGCATTTTTGATGGCATAAACAACGTTTTTAGAAAATAAAATTTGTACAAAATTGTGTGTCCTAGAAGGACACAAAGTTTCTTATTATAAAATGATAGAGATCAGAGAGATTTTTCTAGGAAGCTAAATTGTTCACCAAACGGAGCTTGTATGAGGGAGTTACAACCAAAATAGTCAAGGGAAAAAAGTAGTACCAAATTTCTTTTACAGGGCATAACCCCTAGCTCAGGAGTTGGTTTGAGGTCCAGAAGAAGTCCATGGAAATATCATGGACTATATAAATCATCCATGAATTCATATTTGAGTTTGGGGTATCTAAAAATGTGATGGGTTACAAAGAGGACATTTGTAGCATGCAAGGTTGCAAAAAGGAAAATGGTAAAAACGTTTGAAGACCATAACTATATGCTCGGGACTCAGAATTGGGAAAATAAATAGTCGATGGAAAGGTATTGAAGAGGAGAATCCATATATTAACCCATAAAATTATTCTAAGAAAACAATTTTTCATTCAACTCAAAATAAGATGATTGGTGGCATTAAAAGGTAGAAACAATGTATGCACTATGTTCCAAAATTTCATATGTATTGATTTTTGTCCAATAGAAAATTGTTTGCATGCACATTTTTTGTAGAATTAGAGGTTTGGAGAATAAATTGGCTTCTATATGAGAACAAAAACAATGGAATATGTCCAAGGGTTCTACATTCATGAGGAACAATTCAGAGGTCTGGATGTCAGCATGGGGAATGTTGAGACAGATTCAAATGGAAGAAGAGACAGGTAGGAGCCTACAACTATGAGAATCCTGCAAAGAAAAGTGCAAATTTATAGGGCCAATAATAAAAGGATCATGAAGGTTGAGGAAGAGATACTTTATAGTTTGAACATGTTGCAAAAGTAAGCCAAAAATGACTCTGGAACAAAGCCTGAAGCTAGTGCCATACAAGTGACAACATCCAAATCCCATAGTAGAAGGGATGATCAAGGGAATGACAGGAAGTCTAGGAGTAGTAGCAGGTGCTATAATTCCAAAAATAAATACACCGGGAGAGCTCATGCTATTTTAGGGCCAGGGAGCATCCCAAGTGTGTCCCTTGTAAAGAGACAGAGGAGAACGGTTTAGGGATACATATTGCAAGGTGAACTCAGGAAGATCAAACCACCTACTTTAAATGGTGAACAGAGGAAAGGAGAAGAGGCTTAGGCCTGGATGTTGGAAACGAAGAAATATTTCTAGCTACATGATTACCCCTCCAGGGTAGAAACAAGAATTGCTACCTACCACTTGCAGGGAAAGGAAACCATGTGGTGGGATCATATTAAGAAAGCCAAGCACCTTAATGAGAAGAGGGTCTCATGGAGGTCGTTCAAAGGATATTTCCAAGAGAAATATTTTTCTAAGAATTACTATGATAGGAATATGAAAGTGTTCTTTGAAATCAATGGGAGGAACCATGCCAAGGATTTATGTAGCCTTGGACAACAAGTAAGTAGAGTATCAATCCCCTATGATTGAAGTGGAAGGTAAGATTAATAACCAACCCATAGAAATTTTAATTGATTATGTAGCTAGCCATAGTTACATAAACTCTAACATTATTGAAATACTTCACTTTCAAAGGAGTAAGCATAAGAAATTTTGGTTAGTTCAGTTAGCCACAAAGGATAAGAGAAAGATCAATGAGTTGGTTAAATATTTCTCAATAGACATGAATGGACTCAACAGAAAGGCCCGATGTGAAAATTATACCTTTGGGTTCATATGACTTGTTATCTCCTAAAATAGCATTGTCATTTTGTCAAATTTTAGGTGATAGGAAGAGGTCCAAAAATTTATTTCTAAATTTTTATAGGCTTGTTAGAGACCCTATTTTCTGAAAATAAACTTGGAAAAAGCATTGAATTTGGTATTCTCAAGAAAAAGCGAGATTCTCGGGTTTCGGTGGTTTAGGCGGGCCTGAAAAGCTCTCATTAACCATCGAAAGCAGAGCTTTCGGTAGTTAACAGGCTAAATTCGGGTCTAGTTTAACTACCGAAAGTGCCAAAGCTGAAAAGCAGCTAACTGTTTCATCACACGCCTGAATAAATGGGATAAAACATATGTTATCTTTGCAGTTGGTCAAAGTCTTTAACACGCCAAGTCATCTGGTCAAACAAAGCCACATCTAAGCCATGAATTATGTAAATCAAAGCGTCAACCTAGCATGCACTACAGTTCATCAATACACCGAGAGTGGTGGCATTTGTAAATGGCTATTTCATCCACACATATCAAGATTGTGTGATATGTCTCGTAAGCAAATGAAGACAACAAACAATTTCCAAATCGTGAGCAAGACATGCAGGATCTGAATGTATCCACCGAGATGCCAGGAGCAAGGCATTATTGAAGAGATCGAGGTCTTTCACCGAAATCAGAGCTTCCAATTCATCAAGCATGCCGAGTTTTGGAAGAGTTTGATTTTACAGACAAAGAATGCGTGGGCAACAAATTTGGTTGAATGATCAAGGTTCTCGATTTGGTTTTCATGAAGCACAAGGATTCGTGGAATAGAAGCCGAGTCATTGCGATTCTCATGCAAATTTATTCGCTACAGATCCATTTTTTGAAACTTATAGGTTTCAGTGGTTAACAGTCCTAGATTTTTATCTCTTAACCACCGAAAGCAGAGCTTTTCGGTGGTTAACGATCCTAGGATTTTATCTCTTAACCACCGAAACCTGTACATGGCAACAAGGTCATATTTTTGCACAGATTTGACTTTTTCTCAACCAAATCTTTCGAGGTTGGTTTCTAAAGATGCATAATAATTGAATACATCATATTTAAGGTTTTATCTTGATGTATTTAATGTTTAAGAAGGTGAAAAAGTGAAAATGGTGACCTAGTTGATGAGCAAAAAAAATGTCTTTTTGCCAAAGGTGGCAAATTCGAATTTCCTATGAGGATTCATCAGTCTTGGAAGACTTTCTACATCTGTCAAAGAGTTTGGAGGATATAAAGGCTATCAAGATAGAGTTTGACGCCTAAGATATGATATTTTTTTTTGACTTTCCATTTTTAGAAGTCTAGATCCATTTTTATAGGATCTCATCCTACACTTCTTTGGTTTGACTATTTTTAGCAAATTTGATCCATCTTTCAAGGGTCTGGATTTCTTCTTGTAAGGCTATAAAGCCAAAGACATTTGAAGCACCAAAGGGTTCAATTTTGGAGACTGTTTCATATTATGTACTCAAACTTCTCATTTTCATATTGAGTAATACAAGCTTCTTTTGCCATAACTTGTTCAGATTTCATCTTCTTATCTATTCTGTACTTGCACCTGGATATTATATTCATGTTGTTATTCTTGTTTATGCCCGATAACTGTCATCTAATCATTGCATTCATAAGTTAAACTTTGCAAGTATTCATGTGATTATTGTAATTGGCCATTCATATATGCTTTATATGTGATTCTGCTGATATAATAGTTATTTCTCCATGCATCCCTTTATTTGTAAACTTTCTGAACATTTGTGGTTGAAAGCCTTGTCCATCTAAATGTGTTCATGCATGTTTTGAGTGAGAAATGATTAAGTCATCCGAATTTATCCAAACCCACACTTATTATTGAGAAAACATTTACCAGGCATCTCTGACTTACAGCCTAGGAGATTTTCCTAGAGTGATAACAAATTGGCACTGTTGTTGGGGAGAGGAGATCGAAGCTCAGCTTCCTTGGGAGATGACAAGATCCATATTTGATGATAGACAAAGCTTGGACATCATTTGGTTGTAAGTATCTATCTGGTGACTCCATGAAGGACAGATTCAATGGAAACTCCACAATAATCAAATGTCAAAAGTGTTTGCAGCTCTTTTGGCTCAGAGGTTTGCACCTCTTGACTTCCCAATCGCTCCTGGTTTCCCACATCCAGTTCCTTCTATAGATTTTTGGGGAGATCACCTTCCAAGATTTGCAGAAAAGAAAGAAGATAATCCTTCATATCATCTCATCAGATTTCATCAATGCATGGTTCAGCTGGATATATATCATGACGATGTGCTCATGAAGATGTTTGTCTTCTCATTGGAAGGAGATGCTTGTGAATGGTATCGATCTTTACCTCCTTCTAGCATATCTTCTTTAAAAGAGTTTCATACAGTATTCCATCATTGACGTGAAAGGTATTTTGCTCAGGAAATTCTTCTTGAGGGTTGTTGTGAAGAATTTCATTCATATATTCAAAATGTTTATTCTTCTAGTTGTGAACATGAAATTCTTTCTATTATTGCTATTCAAGAGGAACATCTTCAAGATAGAGTTGATGTGAATATTGATGATTGCGTGACCGAAGATTCTTGGGATTGTTCTTCTTATGTACCTACTACTTTAATCAAAAATGAAAAGGATTATAGGGTAGAGGAAGAAGAAGATGAATTTTCAGCTGAAAGTCTCTTTAAAGAATGTTGTGATGAATTTGAAAAGCATGTTCAGCAGGAAGCAATTGATTCTTCTGTTTGCAGAGATGAAAGTTATGTTGTTAAGGAAGATCTTCATGATACAAATGGTTATAATGAGAATTATATATCTGTAGATGCATCAGATCTTATCTCTGTTGCACATGTTGCCTTTGATTTGTATGAAGAATCAGTTATAAAAGAGGATTGTTCTCAAATTTTTCAAGAGGTTTCTTATGACATTTTTTCACCTGTGACTGATGAGAAGGATTTGAAGATTGCTTGTCTTTCTTTGATAGATACAGAGGTTTTTTGTTCACCTATCTTTGATAAATATGTAGACGAAGGAGATCAGATTTTTATATCAAATGATGTTGATTTGAGCAGCAACCATCCTATATATGATAGCTATGGATCTGATCTTGAAGAGCCTTTTTCTTTGCCTATGGAAGAACATCATCAAGTTGAAGTCAACCATTCAGTTTTCACAGCTGATGTCCTTTCTCCAGAATTCTATCATGAATATGATTTGTTTCATCAAATTAATGGACAATATGATTGTGTTGAAAAATCTGTGGTTGAATATGATACTTTTCTGGAAGATTCAAAGGTTATGTCTTTTGAGATTCCAGATGATAAAGAGCAGATTGCATATGGAAATAGTCCTAGATCAGATCAAGAACATCATGGAACTAATACAAGAAAGTAGCTTTTCGAATTTAAACAACAAGGTATTGTCATACATAAATTTTATGATCCAATTGCTATATGGATGGACTCACGGTTTTCAGCAATGTCATATATTACAGAGTTTGGCATCATGGTTTGTAGCAGTGAACATGAGCCGGTTGCAGTTCTCTTGTGGTATCTTTTGTTCTCCTTCAATGTTCCTTGTTGTATACATAAAGATGGGTTAAACAATTTGTTGCTTGAATTATTTTTCTGGAAATTTGTATATACCTGAAACATGTATTTGCAGTAGTTAGAGTAGGAGTATATAGGAGAATAAGCTCTTCATCTGAGCAAGTAGATTCTTTCAGTTATTGGTTGTTGAATAAACATGCAGTCTACAAGCAAGCTACAAGTTTCCAGGCTATAGGTTTGTTGAAGAACAGTTGCACAGGTTAGATGACTCCATGCCCAATGCCAAAGGAAGCCAGATGACTCCATGCCCAATGGAACTGCAATTTCAAAGCTATGCAAATATTGTTTTTAGATTTTGGTTGAATAAGAAGAGTAGGATACCAATTGCACATGCCACATGACTTCATAGCACAACCGATAAGGTGACTGGAACTACTTGTTCTTGGAACCTCACTGGGAGGATTCCATCCCTGAGTAGGAGCCAGATGTTATCTCCTAAAATAGCACTGTCATTTTGTCAAATTTTAGGTGATAGGAAGAGGTCCAAAAATTTATTTCTAAATTTTTATAGGCTTGTTAGAGAGCCTATTTTTTGAAAATAAACTTGGAACAAGCATTGAAATTGGTATTCTCAAGAAAAAGTGAGAATCTCAGGTTTCGGTGGTTTAGGCGACCCTGAAAACCGCTCATTAACCACCGAAAGCGGAGCTTTCAGTAGCTAACAGGCTAAATTTGGTTCTAGTTTAACTACCAAAAGTGCCAAAGCTAAAAACCAGCTAACTATTTCATCACATGCCCGAATAAATGGAATAAAATAGGTGTTATTTTTGCATCTGGTCAAAGTCTTTAACACGCCAAGTCATCAGGTTAAACAGAGCCACATTTAAGCCACGAATTATGTAAATCAAAGCGTCAGCCTAGCATGCACTACAGTTCATCAATACGCCGAGAGTGGTGGCATTTGTAAACAACTATTTCATCCACACATATCGGGATTGTGTGATATGTCTCGTAAGAAAATGAAGACAACAGACAATTTCCAAATCGTGAGCAAGACATGCAGGATCCGAATGTATCCACTGAGATGCCAGGAGCAAGGTGTTATTGAAGAGATCGAGGTCTTTCACCGAAATCAGAGATTCCAGTTCATCAAGCATGTCAAGTTTTGGAAGAGTTTGATTTTACAGACAAAGAATGTGTGGGCAGCAAAATTTGGTTGAATGATCAAGGTTCTTGATTTGTTTTTCATGAAGGACAAGGATTCGTGGAATAGAAGCCAAGTCATTGCGATTCTCATGCAAATTTATTCGCTACAAATCCATTTTTTGAAACTTACAGGTTTCGGTGGTTAACAGGCCTAGATTTTTATCTCTTAACCACCAAAAGAAGAGCTTTTCAGTGGTTAACAATCCTATATTTTTATCTCTTAACCACCGAAACCCATACATGGCAGCGAGGTCATATTTTTGCACAGATTTGACTTTTTTTCAACCAAATCTTTCGAGGTTGGTTTCTAAATATGAATAATAATTAAATACATCATATTTAAGGTTTTATCTTGATGTATTTAATGTTTAAGAAGGTGGAAAAGTGAAAATGGTGACCTAGTTGATGAGCAAAAAAAATGTCTTTTTGCCAAAGGTGGCAAATTCGAATTTCCTATGAGGATTCATCAGCCTTGGAAGACTTTCTACATATGTCAAAGAGTTTGGAGGATATAAAGGATATCAAGATAGAGTTTGACACCTAAGATATGATATTTTGTTTTGACTTTCCATTTTTAGAAGTCTAGATCCATTTTTATAGGATCTCATCCTACACTTGTTTGGTTTGACTATTTTTAGCAAATCCGCTCCATCTTTCAAGGATCTAGATTTCTTCTGGTAAGGATATAAAGCCAAAGACATTTGAATCACCAAAGGGTTCAAATTTGGAGACTTTTTCATATTATGTACTCAAACTTCTCATTTTCATATTGAGTAATACAAGCTTCTTTTGCCATAACTTGTTCAGATTTCATCTTCTTATCTATTCTGTACTTGCACCTGGATATTATATTCATGATGTTATGCATGTTTATGCCTGATAACTGTCATCTTATCATTTCATTCTTAAGTTAAACTTTGAAAGTATTCCTGTGATTATTGTAATTGGCCATTCATATATGCTTTATATGTGATTCTGTTGATATAATAGTTATTTCTCCATACATCCCTTTATTTGTAAACTCTGTGAACATTTGTGGTTGAAAGCCTTATCCATATAAATGTGTTCATGCATGTTTTTAGTGAGAAATGATTCAGTCATCCGACTTTATCCAAACCCACACTTATTACTGAGAAAACAATTACCAAAAGATTAAGTTACCAGGCATCTGTAACTTACAGCCTGGGAGAGTTTCCTGGAGTGATAACATGACTATCTAATTGGCATGGATTGGTTGGAAAAACACCATTTTTTCCTAGATTGTTAAAACAAGACAATAACTTGTCTTGATGAGAAATCGAGGGAAGGCAAGATTCAAGGAATTTCGAGAGCTATAGTTGTTAGAGAAATTTCAGCCATGCAACTGAAAAAGAGTTTTAGGAAGGGATGTCAAATTTTTGCATCCCACATGGAAGAGGCAACTTGTGATAAAGTGGCAAGTCTTGAAGACCATCCAATATTGAGAGATTTTAAATATGTTTTTAAGGAGATCCCAGGATTGCAGCTAAAGAGAGACATCAATTTCTTTATTGATTTGGTGCCAAGTGTTTCCCTGTTGTCCAAGACACATTATAGAATGGGCACACTGTAACTGAAAGAGTTATAGATTTAGCTAGAAGAAATTTTGAAGAAGGGGTATATACACCCAAGCATGTCACCTTGGGGATCCCTAGTTCTTTTTGTGAAGAAGAAATATGGAACCTTAAGTCTATGTATTGATTTCAGGCAACTGAATAAGGTCACCATCAAGAATAAGTATCCCTTGCCAAGGATTGATGATTTATTTGATTACTTGAAAGGTTCAATAATCTTTTCGAAGATTGACTTGAGATAATTCTATCATCAAGTGAGGATAAAGCAAGAAGATATCATAAAAAGAACATTCAGAACAAGGTATGGGCATTATGAATTCATGGTAGTGCCATTTGGAATATCAAATGCACCAGTTGTTTTTATGTGTCTAATGAATGGAGTTTTCATGGAGTACCTGGAAAAGTTTGTAATTTTTCTCTTAGATGATATTCTCATCTACTCCAATTTTGAAGAGGAGCATGATGAACAAATGAGAATGGTGCTAAAGGTTTTAAGGGAGCATAAATTATATTCCACACTAAGTAAGTGCATATTTTATCAAAAGAAGATCCATTACTTGGGGCATATTATTTCAGTAAATGGGATAACAATCGTCCTCAAGAAGATAGAAACCATTAGAGGATGGTAAGTGCCAAGAAATGTGACAGAGTTTAGATCATTTATGGGTCTTGCAGGTTATTATCAAAGATTCATAAAAGGGTTTTCAAAGATTGCAAGCCCAATCACTTATTTTCAAAAGAAGGGAGTGAAGTTCGAATGGACTCCAAAATGTGAGGAGAGTTTGTAATAGTTGAAATTGTTTTTGAAAATTGTGTCCATATTAAAGATTTCAGATCCATATGAAGAATTTGTGGTGTGCACGGATGCATGCAAGGAAGGGATCAATGGAGTCCTCAATCAAAAGGATCATGTGGTATGTTTTGAATCTAGAAAAATAAAGGATCATGAGAGAAATTATGCTACTCATGATTTGGAATTAGCAGCAATTGTACATGCATTAAAAATCTAGAGGCATTAGCTCATGGGGAAGAGGTTTGAACTAGGAATAGACCAGTGTTGTCTGAAACATTTATTTGGACATCCAACACTAAATGACATGTAGACTAGATGGTTGAAGTTTCTTAGTGAGTATGAATTCAAAATCAAACATATAAAGGGTAAAGAAAATTAGGTGGTTGATGCACTAAGCAAAAGAGCTCATGAAGTGCATATTTCAGCTATCAAAATGTACATAACATATTTAAAGGATAAAATTATTGAAGCAACAAATTTAGATTAGCTTTATTTGCAAATAAATGAAAAACTTACAACAAGAAAATTTACAGCATAAATTTAAATATTATGAATTAAATGGGGATGGAATCCTCTTGTGCAAAGTCAAGGTGTATGCGCCAAATTCCATAGAGTTGAAAAATATAGTGCTCAGAGAAATGCATAACGTGCCATATATTGGGCACCCGGGATATCAGAAATCCATCACTATTGTAAGGAGCCAATACTTTTTGCTGGTAATGAAGAAAGAAGTGGCTAACTATATTGCTTGATGTCTAGTGTGCCAAAAGGTGAAAACATAGAATAGACATCCAACGGGGTTGCTACAACCATTTCTCATTTCATAATTGAAGTGGTAAGTGGTTACAGTAGATTTAGAACACACAAGGCAACAAATATTGTAGATATTTACATGAAGGAAGTTGTTAGGCTACATAGAGTTCCTAACGCAATTGTTTCAAACAAAGCTTCCAAGTTTACATCCAAATTTTGGCAAGGTTTTTTCAAAGTATTTGTGACAAATCTGAATCTTAGTATGACATATCACCTAGATTCAGATGGGAAAATGTAGAGGACCAATAGGATAATTGAATACATGCTCAGGATGTCTGTGATGGACCAACCATCAAAATGGGAAGACTATATCTACTTGGTGGAGTTTGATTATAAAAATGGGTATCAAGCCTCATTAAAAATGATTCCATTTGAATCTTTGTATGGTAGGCATTGTAACACACCAGTGATTTGGGATAACCCAATAGAGAAAGCCGTCATTGGGATAGATTTGTTAAATAAAATGGAAGAGAATATGACAAGGAACATGTATAATGTAAAGGCTGCCCAGGATAGGCCCAAGAGTTATGTAGAAAAGAACATAGTTTTTAGAGATTTTAAAGTGAGGGAACATCTTTTCCTAAAAGTTAAAGAAAAAATAAGTTTGATAAGATTGGGTTGTTTCCTGAAGTTGGCAGCAATATATTGTGGACCTTTTGAAATATTAGAAAAGATAGGGCCTAGTTGCATACATGTTAGAATTTTCTGCATCCATGGTAGTGCATAATGTATTTCACGTTTCATTATTAAAGAAACATGTTCCTGACCCTAACCACATAATTGATTGGAATGTTATCCAAGTGGAAAATGAAGGGGATTTCTGAGTGGAACCACTATGTATCCTGGACCAAAAAGTCAAAGTGATACAAAACAAAGCCATAGGGCTGGTAATGGTTCAATGGAATTTCTAAGGTCCTAAATATGCAACATGGGATCATCAAGAAATCATGTGGGATGAATACTCACAAATGTTTTCCAATTTTGAAGAAAATAGAAGTTGAAAACGCAAGACTCCATTTTTGGGCAACTAGTAACTGAAACCACATCTTTGAAATTATTGGTTTCCTAGCTTGATGTCCCTAATAAAAGAATGGTGTAGCCCAATGGATTGAAAGAAAATAAGGGGGTGCATTCCTTGGGTTAGCAAGTTGGGAGGAATGAGAGATTATGGTTGGGGCTGATGTTGGAGGGTAACGATTGTAGAAAATTGTTTTTATTTTCTAAGTATTGTGATGTAAATTTATATATGTATTTAGGCATGGTGCAGTGCATCAAGGACGATTCCAAATTGTAGGGGACAAGGAATGTAACATCCACATTATAATCCCTAGTTTAATTAATGCATAATGTAGATATAAATGTCGTTATGTCCAAGCAATGTAAATGCAAAATGTATTTATGAATTGTAAATAAATATAAAGTAATGCCATTTATTGGGATATGGACAAAGACAGGGGATGAGTAATCCATGGGAGAGGGGAAATTCATAGGGAGTGTACAAGAGGGGTTCAAAGGGAAATAATTTATGGGTATTATTTCAAAACCCACATTTCTAAATTTCATTATCATTAGGGGAAAACTTCTAATTTCTGGTTGAGTGTATGAAAGCCCAATAAATGAATATCTGTCATAGGGTGGGTGTGAGAGTCACATCCCATAGTTATTGGAGAGCATGGAGCTGAGTTACAATAAACATTGGGTATAGTGAGTAGTCAATTTTCTTGGGGAAATAGAGGAAATTTGTATGGGTAGTAACATGGAGTTTTACACTTCTAGTTTTCACATGAACAACAAGAGAACATAGGAAAGAGGAGCTTGGGAGATAGAACAACAAGGCGAGGTGAATTCTGGAGAATGCTGGACCATTTTGATATGGAAATTAAAGATCCAGGTTGTTAGGCCTCAAGAGTGAACTCCTGGGTGAGTTGCACTATATCAACAAGTGGTTGTTGTTGTTTTTCTTGGTAGTTTTTCCTAGCAGTGAGTTCCCTT
The DNA here is from genome assembly GCA_000966675.3 of Picea glauca. Taxonomy (NCBI): domain Eukaryota; kingdom Viridiplantae; phylum Streptophyta; class Pinopsida; order Pinales; family Pinaceae; genus Picea; species Picea glauca. The sequence continues at coordinate 358,376 of JZKD02S0532994.1, forward strand.
GAGTTCCCACAAGATTATTCTTTTTGAAATATTATCCTCCCATGAGCTTATTATTCTTAAAACAAATCTTCCCGCAAGCATGTTCTTCCAAAATAATTGATGGGCATGTATGTTTTACACATGTTGTGAGTTCAAATAAAAATACATTAATTGCAAGTAGAAAGTTGGTGAACAAGTACTATTATTATAATTCAAGCACTTATATCTATTTTCTGAGTTGAAGTGTATAAAAGATGTTTGAAATCATGGGTATTCCAATAGAGGATGAACAAATTCATTAACCACTCACAAAACCAGATCAAAGATCAACACACTAATATTTGTATGTGGTAAACCCCTGTGGGGAAACATCCACAACCCAAACCAATGTGGCCACTTGAGGAAATTTATTAATGCAAAATAAAAAATATTATAGAGATTTTATCACAATAAATCATCAAAAAATTACCCTCCATGCTCTTTAAATAGAGATCATGGACCAATCAGGTGTTAATTCATGGATCAATGTAGCCTTTAAGATTGAGGATAATATGAGTTGTTGGATCATTCTATGTCGAGAACATATCATGACCATCGGATTACAATGCATACTGAAGAAACACACTAAGAAACAAACTTTAACCTAATGACACATTATACGAAGTTGATCTCAACTAACTCCTAAGTGTCTAAATATAATAACATCCCCCGTTAAGAACAACTTGGGATATGATTGAAGGATTTACAAAGGTGTCATGATAGGATATGGAAGGAGGGATTAGAGCCTATCGCCCCTTAATGACAACTTCCTGAACTCATAACATAGATCGAAGTTTGGAAAACTTCACTTTTGTAAGAGTCTTTGTGAAAATGTCTACAACTTAATCTTCTGTAGGGAAAAAGAGAACTTCAATAACTTGATCATGAATGAGATTTTTGATGAAGTTTATGTGTAGCTCGATGTGTTTGTTTCATTGATGTTGAACTATATATTTAGTGAGCTTGATGGCACTCTGATTGTTACACCAGAGGATGGTTGGCTACTGCTACTATAATCCAAACTCTGAAAGGATATTTTGAAGCCACAAGGCTTCTTGTCTTGCATTAACCACTGCTTGGTACTCTGCTTCTGTTGAAGAAAGAGAAAGATCCTATTGTTTATTACAATCTTGAGTGACAGGTCCAGAACCAAGGCTAAAAACATAACCTGCAGTAAACTTTAGATCATTAAGGTCACCGACCAAATATGCATTTGTGAAACCAACTAACAAAGGAGCCCCCCCTAAACTGTAATGTATCTCAAACTGACCTATACCTCAGACATACCAAAGTATCTTTTTAGTTGCTTTCCAATGGATTTCATGGGGTGTTTTCATATACCGAGAAACAAGACCAACAAAAAAGAAAATATCAGGATGGGTATGAGTCAAATATAAGAGGTTACCAACCAATTTATGGTACAAAGTGGCATCAACTTTGGGATAAGTACAAGTGGTAGCAAGTTTGAATCCAAAATGGAAGGGATAATGGGATAGATTAGAATCATCCATGTGAAAGCAACAAAGAAGGTCACAAGAAAACTTAGACTGGGAAATAAATATTCCTTCTTTGGTTTGCAATACTTGGAGTCCAAGGAAATTATGCAAATATCCCAAGTCTGTCATTTCAAATTTATTTTTAAGGAAAGATTGCACACATGTTAAAAGTTTAGGCTCACTACCAGTGAGGATAAGGACATCAACATAAAGAACAAGTATTATGAGATGGCTTCCTACTTTCTTGGTATAGACATTAGGATCATAATGTAACCTAGAAAAGTTAGTGTCAAGAAGAAAATTGTCCATTTAGGCATACCAAGCTCGCGGAGCTTGCTTAATACCATAAAGATATTTCTTAAGGAAAAAAACAAGGTTGGAGTTATTATGGACATATCTAGGAGGTTGTTCCATGTATATTTCTTCTTGAAAATCCACATGCAAGAAGATAGATTTAACACCCATTTGATGGACCTCCCACTTATGTGAGGTTATGTTGAGGCCACAACAACCTCCTTTTATTTTTTCTTTTATAAGTGAAAGAAAAGGGCCCCCCTACTAAAATTTGAACACTAATGCCTCATCCTCTACTACTTGATCCTAATGTTAATTCTTTGTCTACCTTGAGGGAGTTGGGGGTTTGACCATGATTGATGATTATCTTGAATGAGCTTGTTTTTTAGGATTTTCTAAATGGATAACTTAAATTATGCATCCTCTTGATTGCTTGTTGAGCCTAATTTATTCATCTTTATTCTCTCATGTATTGATTAAACTCTTCAGTTCTAAACTCTTGAATAGAATCACAAAATCACTAATCCTTCCTTTGAGCTTGAGACTTGGCAAATGCAATTTTTAGGATGGTTATCTACAACCAGCCAATGATTATCTTTGAACAAACCAAACACTCATTTATATGGAAAATAACCATCAGGAATTCTCCCTTACCTACTAGAACAAGATGGATGGAATTCATTTCGGCCACGGGGGTGAAGGTTTCATTATATTCAATGCCTTCAACTTAAGATAACCCTTTAGAAACTAATGTAGCCTTGTGTCTTTCAACACTTCCATCTAATGCATACTTAGTTCTATATACCCATTTACATCTAACAAGTTTTCTTCCTTTTAGAAGAGGTACAATATCTTAAATATCGTTCACCATTAAAGAGAAATACTCTTCATTCATTGATGTGTCCCAATATAGATGACTTGAAGCTTCTGTAAATGTTTTTGGATCATGAGTCTCTAAAACTTGAGCCAAAAGAGAAAAGTCTTGATGGAATTATGAACGTGTTTGACACTGATACGAAGGATCATCGACAATATCACTAGCTGCTTCTCACCTTGAATGGACCCATATAGGAAGCGTTGGTGCTAGTGTAGGTTCATGTTCAATGAATTCATATAGAGGAAGGTGAGTAGGTGGAGGTGGATTTTCATCCTCATTGTTATCATCTAAAGAAAAAGAAACTAGAATAGGAACAAAAGATGGAATAAATGTCGAATTAGGATTGTAGGCTAAGAGATTTTCATCAAATTTAACATCTCTTCTAATAATAATTTCATTGGAATGAGGTTGAAGAAGTATGTAATGATTGGAATATTTAGAATATCCAAAAAAAATAAAATTATCACTTTTAGGATGTAAAGATTTCATTTTATCATAAGGAATGTGAGCCCATGCTACACTGCCAAATACATGGAAGTGGCTTACATATGGCTCAATTTTATTCCATGCTTCTTAAGGTGTTATATTTTTTAGAGCCTTTATGTGAGTGAGATTTACTATGTAATTTTCACAATTAATGGCTTCTTCCCAATAATGAAGACTTAATCCTTTAGATTGGATCATACAATTAGCCATTTATTTTAATGTGTGATTCTTTCTTTTAACAACACCATGTTGTTGTGGTGTATACATAACAATATGTTTCATTTGAATGCCCTGTGCAGTGTAGTAATTTGTAAATTTATTGTTCACATATTCTCCTCCATTATTTGTTCATAACCTTTAAATTTGTTGTTCAAATTGTTTTTCTACAAGGGCCTTGTAGGCCAAAAATTTGTCAAACACTTCACTCTTAATTTTTAATAAGTAAACCCAAGTGCGTCTAGAGAAGTCATCAATGAAATTTAATAAATACATGCATCTAGAGAAAGAAGGAGAATAAAGCATACCACACAAATCACTGTGAACAAGCTACAAAGGGGTTGAGGCATGCAAAGAGGCACATTTGTCAAAATTGTCTCAATGATGTTTGTCGAGAACACAACTAGCAAAAACACCATCTCTACAAGAAACAAGAGGAATACCAGTCACCATGTGTTGATTACATAGTTGCTGCAATGAGTGACATTTTAGATGACCAAACCACTCATGCCAAATTTTTATCAAGTAATCTCTATGATCAACAAAAACTGATGGAAAAGATTATGACCTGAGGTTGTCAAACTTGTACAACCTAGTAATATCATCAACAATTCCAGTTGCGAGGACATGCTTAGGGTATTTTAAATCCTTGATTACAAATTGGTGAGGTTAAAAATATATGGTTTTACCTTAACCTGAATGAGTGATATGATACAGGAATAAAATGTTTCAATAAAGACTTGGAACACATAATACATCATTGAAATGACCATTATCTACCTAAATTGTTCCATACCCTACACCACTATGAGATCTATCATCACCAACAAATATTTTCTTGGTGGTACATTCATTAAGAGAATAAAGATAGATTTATGCTTAACCATATGATAATATGATCCAAAATAAATAAGCCACTCATAATAAGAAGAAGTGGAAGTTGCATTGAAAGAGAAACCAAAAGTAGAAAGTGCATGTCCATGAGATGAAGAAGAAGAATCAATACTGATGTTGTGATTCTTCATTGTTGCTTCTAATGGCTCCATCTTTTTAAAACATTTAGACTCCACATGAATATCTTTCCCAAAAAATTTGAAATGTTTGTTATTCTTATTACTTTGAGATTTTTCTCCTTTATCACCATTAGGAGTAGAAGTTGGCAAAGAGGGTTTGGGACCCCTTTTTTGCTTGTTGTTATGGTGAGGATGTTGCTTCTTGGGATTATTGGATTTATATTTTTTCTAGACCACTAAGTATTTGTTGGATGTACCTGCAATGCTAATCAATCAAAGTTGCACAAGATTATCTTTCTCTTGAATCAGAGCATCACAAAAAGACTCAAGAGAGGGTTGTTTATAAGAACTCCCTAGATCTTATTTGGTGGCATAAAAGGTAGATACAAAAAAAAATATGCATTACCAAGATTAGAAAGAATAGAATATATTCATCGATCTTCTTTTAGATCTAGTTTGTAGTCTATATGTAAAAGTACAAATGTTTTTCAATTAGATAAGTAATCTTCAATGCAAGGAAAATCATTTGGACTTAAAGTCGTTGACTAATTTTCCAACTGGTGGGCTTGAATAATATTGTGTTTACCAAATATAGCTTCATTTTTTTCCCAATATTTATCTGATCCAGGTGGATATCGGTGGCCACCAACCTATTCCAACTGGCTCAAAACAATTTGTTGGCAACTTATTATTTTCAATAGTTTTCGGTTCCTAAACTTTCGGGGCTATTTTGAGGGCCTAAACAATGATTTTTCAAGATCATACACCTCAAATATATCCAAAGACTCTATTTGAGCCCCCAAAATGAATATTCTTGTTGATACATTTCCAACGAGCTATTGTTCGCCCCAAACGGAGATTCTATTCCAAAGTTATGCCCCCGGGAAGTTGATACACCAAACTACCCAAAACGGGGTCCATAAAACTATTGGCTTTTCATCTTCCGAGGTTAGGGTTTTGGATTTTCTTTATGTTAAAAATTCCTTTGGACCCTCATTGTAAAATAAATCTTCTTGCGAATGTGATTAGTTGTCACATCTCTTCTCATAGATAAGTTGCCACCATTCTAGCGAGTCTTTCACTTTGTATTTCTACAGTTTTGTACATTTTGCTCATTAATAGAAATTGTGTATTACTCTATATCTGTGACTCTTGCTATATATCCAATATATCTTTGTTATATATTTTATCTCTTGCAATATCTCTGTATATTTATGTGTTATATCTCCACTCTCATTTTGTGCCAAAAGTAATCCAGATTAGTGGTATTAGAGTAGGCTACTCTTGATCATTTTCAGTGCATGTCCCTGATGAGGTCTGAGTATAGAAAGTTGGGTCTTGATATTTTCTCTCTTGAGGAAAATATCTCTCACATGCCCAAGAAACCCTCCATGGAAGAAGGAAAGAAAAACAATGGAGCGGAAGATTCTATCAATTTGTTGCTTGAGAAAGCTCTCACATGACAGAGGGATGAAATGATGGAGATTTTTTCACACATCCTTCAACGTATGCCGATAATAGCAGGAACATCTTCATCAAGAGGCCACTTTGGAAGAACCTCTCCTTTCAAAGTACAAGTCAATTTTGATATTCCCATATTTGAAGGTCAGATAGATGCATAATCCCTAGAAAAATGGATAAATCTGCTAGATGGTTATTTCTTTGTTCACAATTTTTTCGACAGGGAAAATATCACCTTCACACTCCTTAAGGCTCTCCCCCATGTCAAACATTGGTGGGAAACTTACTTGGATAAAATTTACACAAAGGAGTCTGGAATATATGGGGCTAAGCCCACTTGGATTTTTTGTGTGGATGCAATCAAGGAACAATATTACCCTGTTGGTAACTATGAAGACCAATACATGAGATGGAAGACACTAGGACAAGAGAGGGTCCAAACAATGCTAGAGTTCAAAAATAATTTACATACCTTGTGCACCAAGATGGGTATCAAAAAATCTAAGTGACATATGGTTTTGAAATACCGTGGGGATCTGCATAGGTACATCCAAACCAAAATGGATTTCCTGGACATGTCATCACTAGGAGTTTCCCATCAATATGTTGTCAAAATCGAGTAGAAATTTAGGCACCAGAACAAATGGGAGTTTGGGCTTGGAAATCCATAATAACCAAAGTATGATAAATAAGACCCTAACAAACAACCTCTTGAAAACCAGTCCAAGCCACAGAAAAAGAATGGTCACGGGAAGATGAAGAACGAACCTAGAAAGTGGTGTGATTTCCACAAAATCCCTTGGCACAAAACTAATGAATTTCGCTCAAAAAAATCATTAGTGGCCTAGATCAAAGAAAAGGAGCCGAACCCTGATTTAGAATCTGATTCAGAAAATAATGGAAGAAGATAGATCATTGATGCAGACCCCATTGCTACCGTCACAATTGCAAAAATTCAACCAGAAGAACCAACAGATCCTGAAGAGGAGAAGCACCTCTTTCATTCACAGATGTGGATGAAGGGGACCCCACTGCAATTCATTGTTGATAACGGAAGCCAGAAGAACATTATCTCAGCAGAGGCCGTCAAATAGTTTGGATTGTCAACAACACCACACCTGCAGCCATACAACATCAGGGGGATTCTCTAGGGAAGAGATCTTCGTGTCAGCCAACAATGTTGATTATCATACGACATGCATCCCTTTAAGGATGAGTTATTATGTGATTTTTCCACGTTCAATGTATGTGATGTTCTTTTGGGCCAACCATATATGTGGATGCTCCATGCTATTTATGAGTCTCTACCCTGTAGTGTCATTGTTACTCTAGGGGGTCATATCTAGAGGATACCAGAGGTAGTTCCAACTTTTGTCCCACCTAAATAGTGTTGCAAGGTACTATCTTATACTACAAAATTTAGCTTCTTCACAATCTGTTCAAAAGGTGAACAGAAGGAAACTGCAACCACTGCAACCTTAGTCCAAGCACCTTCTATCCAACATAAGCAGGTTGAAAATATTGAAGCAAAGCACAAATATTCCTTATGCACATAGTCATCTCATCATGTTCTCAACAACCTCCCACAAACCAAGCAACGCAACTTCTCCAGCAAGGCAAGCAACTCACCAAGGTTCAGATTCAATAAGCTCTTTCCCCTCTCCCCTGGGAACTCAAAACAATGGAGACCATTTCTTCATAAGGAGGGAGGATTGATCCCAGTGGATACTGGTGGCCACCCACCTATTCCAATTGTGTTATAACCCTAAATTGCACTACCCCTGCTTACTTGGCATCAGGCCAACTCATGCCTCTTCCTAGCCAAATCCATGCTAAGTAATTCCTCAAAAAACCACTTAAAACAAGAAACCCGCGCCCTAACTTCTCACAGGGCGCGGGCATCCGCTTACTGTCCTTATACTGCACGCGGGCATCCGCAGGCTAACCCAAAATAGCCCGCGGGTACCTAACAAAGCAAAAAATCAGGAAAGTTTCCGTCGGGACACGAGGCTTTTTGTCAGTTAACTGGAACTCCGAGCCATGCATGGCCGAGA
>JZKD02S0532994.1:393170-438857 GCA_000966675.3 Picea glauca
GGGACCTATAGCCTATCGGCTAGCACTTCCTCCCACAGTAAAAGCACATAATGTTTTCCATGTTTCCTTATTGAAGAAATATGTATATGATGCTAATCATATAATTGACTGGTCTATGATTCAGGTGGAACTGGAGGGAGAATTCGTGCCAGAGCCCCAATGCATATTGGACAGAAGGGAAACCCAACTCCAGAACAGGACCATTGCATAGGTCAAGGTGCAGTGGAAACATTTTGGCCCAGATGAGGCTACATGGGAAATGGAGGATGCCATGAGACATGCATATCCAATTTTGTTTACTTCTGTACATGTAATTCATGTTAGTAGCTAAGAACATTGAGGACGATGTTCCTTTTAAGGGGGAGGGAATTGTAACACCTTGTTTCCCCCAAATTTGTAATTAATCCTAATACAGGAATTACCATGCTAAATCATGGTGAAACTGTGAATGAATGATGTGAGTGGACCTTATGAAGAAGGTCGATGAATGTAAATAACATTATGAAATTATATTGTAGGACTGCTGAGAGGGGATATGCGGAAAAGAGACCACGATGGTGGTGGAGGGCACCTTGAAAAAGGGGGCGTTAACTTCCACCAAGAATTAAAAATACCGTATTTGGACTCCACTGGCCCGGAGAACCAAAAGCAGCTCGCTGGCCCTAAAAATTAATGGCTCGCAGACTGGTAGGCGGATGTCTTGATGAGGGATGGGATGGTGAACTGCCCATCCGTAGGGACGTCAGGCCTGATCAGTGCGAGGGAAATCGTGTCACACGCAACCTCGGAAGAGGATAAGGTGTATGGCTGAAACGATTTGAAGGGAGGCAGATGCGAGGGGAACTCTGGAATTTTCTAAGCAGAGTGAGTGATCGCAGGAGGAGGATTGAAACCTTCGCTCCTGGCCACTGGCGGACAGAGAGACGCAGGTCTCAGGACATCGTGGTCTTAGCTCGGGGGTGGCTAGTGGTAAATCCAGTAGGAGTCGCTACGCCTACGGTTGGGTCGAAACGAGCACCCCTCTCAGCGGTTGCTTTCATTGTTGAACTTATTTCTGATAAGTGTTTTGCTTATATTGCATCCTGAATTTATATGATGTCACGTGTATTCATAGACTTGTGGATTTGTACATATATTCCTGTGTAGTAATGTCTGTGTAGTAATCACTGATAAGGAATAGATATTAGTTCACAGAACTTTGAAATTGTAAAGGATTTGCAGTATGATAGTGTTCGCATAATGTTCGATATGAATGAGTTGATATATGCTTAACACCGAGGAAACCGTGCTCGGTTTACATTGACGAATGAATCTAATCATACCCAGCCATCCTTGGAAAGTTGTCTTCTCTTATCTGCTTCCGGGAACACCCCGGTAGGGACCTCCTCACAGAGACTTCCTCCTTGGAAAGGTTCACTAAGAACCCAGAACAAGAACTCGAACACACAGGCCTTATTAACCCTACACGAGGAGGAACGATTCTCTTAAGGTTCCAAGATAGTAGTGTTGTGAGGAGTGACCAGTTGATGGATGAGATCTCGTCGGAGGAACCATAGTCATTCACGACCACTAGATTGATGAAAGTAACACAAGCGTTACATGCCTTGCCCGCTCTCATCGTGAGCAAGGAGAACTTGGGATCGTAAATCCCAAGACCCAAAAGAACGAATCTGGACCGTTAGATCTCGGTTCACGTTACTCGTCAGCCGTTGGATCCAGAGAAGTTGCGCAGGGGTTAAGCGCAGGGGTGGGCGTGCGAGGAAACGATCTAATCCATCATATTTGGAGTAGAAATCCCGTAAATCATTGGATCGGGAAGAGTTGCACGGAGTATAGCCTCTGGCAGGGATACGTGGCAGAGACTCCCGAAGAGTCGCAGATCGGTAATCGGGGTTCCCGGAGACAAGGGATTCACGCACAAGGAAATCGCGATACGCGATTCTCCGATACAATCAGGACCGTCCATCATTTGAGGGATGCGTGTCAGTGGATCTAACACAGTCGAAATTTGGCGTATCATGGATTTCATGGACACAAAACCTTGGCATTTCGAAACTGCGAAGTCCGAAACCCCGAAACAGCGATAAGATCTGAACCGTCCATCGACGGGACAGGTGTTAGGGATCGAGCGCCATCGGCATTTGATGCATCGGAAATCGGAGTTCTCGAGGCTATGAGAACCAGGACATCATAAGTCTCGAAACCTCGAGAATCAATCCGGGCCGTCCGTCCGTGAGGACAGGTGGCAAAGGATCGGGTACCTTCAGAGTTTGGTTCATCGGAGTTTCCGATGGTAAGGAAATTGTGCAACAGGAAATCGCAAACCGCGATTTCCCGATGAGATCTGAGCTGTTCATGACGAGGATGCGTGTCAAAAGATCCCGAGGAATCGGGGTTCGGCAAATCGGGATTCTTGATAACAAGAAACCCACGACAGGAGGAACTCCGAAACCCCGAAACGCGACGGTCCCCTAGTCATAGTACTCCGGTGGAGGACAGGTGTCACTCCACGCTATCATAAGGAGTGTAGGCCATAAGGCGCCAGAACATGGGACAGATGTCGGAAGATCAAGCTTGGCTGCGAGTCCACGCCAAGTGGTATCGGGGATCGGGGAATCAGAATTTGCAAAGGCTTGTGCATCGCGACATCATAAATCCCGAAACCCCGATGGGTGGCTATAGAGCTGCGGACATATGGTAGCAGGTCACATGAGAACGGAGCCAGCCTAAAGGGATAATTTGTTAGGGGCATATCGAGGGTTGGAGAATCGCGGATTCCAAGGACTCATGAGTTGCAACATCAGAGAACCTGAAACTCTGATAGGAGTTGCCCCGAAAGGAGGTAAGACCACGGCCGTAAAGGCAGTGAACCACAGGCTTGGCCTGGGGAGCTAATGCATGAGGAGCGCATCGGAATTCGGAGGATCGCGAGTCATGGGGGTGAAGGAGTTTTGACATTAGAAACCCCGAATCCCGATATTGAACCAAGGATTGGTATTTCGCTAAGATAGATTTCTGGAGATTTCTCATTTGTGGGAGATTAACCCCAAAATTTTTAAAATTTCGATAGTGGGTGTGTTACATCCATCCATCTCATAACTTATGAGTTTATAGGTCATCTTAAACTCTCTTCTTGTGCACTTTTGCTTACTGACCTGACACACATTCCTTTTTGGTAGAGGGGTGGATATATCTACAATTGTTCGTTCTTCCCCCATACAATTTGTTAACATGTGCTTCAAATTTCATGCAACATTAGGGTCACTTAACAATTTCAAAAAACAACACAAGAAGTTAGTTACTTGGTCTTCTTCTTGTTCTTCATGACCATTTTCGTGTAGTTCTTCTTCTTGCATTGTGTGCCTCAAATCTTCGCACACATGTTCCTCTATTTCCTTTTGTTCAACCTGTCGTGCTTCTTCCTTCATGTGGGATTCTTCCAACAACCTCTGTGTCACATGATATATCTCTTTGCACACACAAGCTTCCTCTAAAGACTTCTGTGTGGTGCACTGTAATTCTTCACATCCTCTAGCTTCTTCCATCAATCCCCATGTGGCACATTGTACCCCTCTTATAATCGAGATTCCTCTAGTGATCTTTTCATCATACACTACAATTATTCATGTCCTATATTTTATTCTATATCCCTTTTCACATTATGCAAAAACTACTTCTACCGTGCAACATCAAATTTGAGAGGAGCTTGCACCACCTTTTTTATCTTCCCTTATTTTCTCTATCCCAATATTTATCCACACTCCAAGTCCATTCCTATTTTGGTTCCACCTCAATTTATCACCCACACATAAGCTTCCTCATATTTCTTTTCGTTCTTGCATGGTATTGTAGCTACCATATTGCAGTGTGCCTTCTTCTGTTTGTACTTCTTCAAAAAGTCAATATAGTCTTACATGGCATTCTCGGTACTATAAAAATACCCAAAAAGAGTGAATGGTTTGGTATATAATACTGACACATGGAATATATTTCCACAATTAAAATAGCTGTGTGGTATTCCTCCACCTCCTCCATATCCACATCCTCGACTACATCCATATCCACCTCTAGGACCTCCTTGGTATCCACCTCTTTTTGTGCCTCTGTGGTCACAACCTTTATGCTCTTATTGAACCCGAAAGGCATTATGGGCATGGTATTGCATCAACTAAAGTGACTGGAAGATTTTCACATCATACCCCATGGATTTTCAAAACTCAAAAAATAGATTATGGTGATTTTTTTAGCATTGCTCCAATGTTGGGTAGAGATGTGGGATATGTCCACATTGTCTACAAATATCACACCAATCAGTTGGAGGCCCAAACAGAAATGGATTTGGCGCACCTGTTACCAAATAATTTCCCAACATGGGACATTCGTCCCTATGGTGACCTTTTGAACAGAATTTGGTACACCACACATGCTCGCACACCACCTTTGTATTTTCCATATCTTGTAGTTGCATTTTCATATTTGCAAGCTGGGATTTCACCTGCACCAATCCTATTGATGTCTCTCCACTTCTTGGCATGGACTGTAGGAAAATCCTAATATCCATCGCCTATGCCTGGGTAGTCAACATCTATTGTGTGAGTGGAACTTGGATATGAGGAAGAAGTCCCGCAATGAACCATTCCCTATGATGAACATCTTGGATCTGGAATGTCATCCTATCTAACAGTATCTTGAACCATTGGTCATAATCCCACACAGTATCTTTAGTTTGTTGTTTGATTTATTTGATCTCAATAATGCATTATGATTATGACTTAGGTTTCTGAAACTCCCTAAGTAGGTCTCTCTTAATTTTTTTTAGGTACCTTGTTTGTCCCATTGGTCCACTCACCTTGTACTTCATGTACCATGTCATATCTCTGTCTCTAAAAGTGGTCTCCAACTACAACTATGCAATCTCCAATGTGGTTTGTCTATGATACTCTTCACAAACCATATAGCCTCACACATGAACCAATGTTGCTCTTCATTTTCCTTACCCATCCCATGGAACATAGGTAGCTTTAGCATTGTATATTGATTCTCCATCTTCAATCTAGGATTGTGTCCTCCTGAATGACTACTAGTTTTTCGGTGATTTTGGTATTGATACTTTTGCTTGCGAAGTATTGTTGACTTTGTATTCTTCTTCACTTGTATCTAATCTGTGTTCTTCCACTACTTTTTCTTCTTCTACTCATTTCACCGCGTTGTATATTATTCTTTCTTCTTGGTTACAAATGCACATGGGTGGTGGTTAAAATAAGGGGCACCTTCATCTTTTCTCATCATTTCTTATGAGACAACCTAGTTTCCTACATGTGGTCACACAATACCATCCACTATAGCTAAATATTCTTCCCCTTCTCGCAAGGGTTCTTCACCATACTCAACTACTTCAATTCCTCTACTCTATGAATCATCTTCCTCTAATTTTGTGACATCTCTCAACATCCAAGGGGATTAATCTTCATCTTCTTTGATCCTACTACCACTACTTTTGGTATCTTCATTGGAAACCCTACTACTAACGTCGTTCATGTTTGATGACCTATCTTCGTTTTTTCTCCTCTCTGGAACAACACTCACTCTCACACTTCCTCCTAGTTTGGTCTCCTTCCTATTCATTCTTGGTCTGACCTATCATCTTTCACCCCTTTCTACCTTATTTTTGCTCCTTTGTTCTACTTTTCTCTTTATCTCTACTCTTCTGGGGCCATTCTCTCCTCACCTCATTTAAACATATTATGGATCCTTTTAGTGGATCCATATCCTCTCTCTATTTTCCCGCTTCTTTTCATTCCCCCCCTAGCTCTGAGGATTTTACTTGTCCATCCTATCTAGCTCAAAGTGCATTAATCTTTTCTCCACAAAAAACATCTTGATCCACAATGCGATTTCTTCTATCAGTGTTTTTAAAGGACCATCAACAAAATTTCTTTCATCCTTGTTGAAAGAATCATTGTATTCTACAATGAACTCAATAATGTATCCTTCCTTCACTCGAGAAAACTAGATTTTGATTTCTCGAGCCCACTTGTTATTCTAACCTTCAGTCTATCAATTGTAGTCTGGTTCCACACCAGTGGTTCTTGGGGTCTCAAACTAGTGCTAGTAATAGTTTACCTATTCAACCTTTCATATAGAAAAAATGGAAACTTAGCAAAGAAAAACTCATGTAAATCATTATAGATGTACCTCTCCTTCCAACATTCAATGTTGGTTATTAGACCCTTATTTTCTTGTTGAGAAAACTCATCTTCCTTTGGAATTAACTAGTCTTGTATTTCCTCTCGAGATGGATTCCACCTCATTCTCTCCCTTCATCATGTAGTACAAAACCTTCAAGTACCAGAAATAGAACCCTTTGTTGGCTCTCTTATGCACATCCTTCCTAACACTAGAGGGTTGATGACCTAGGGTTCATCTAGAGTTGACCAAAAAAACCTCAATTCATGGCATATAAATCTTTGTTCAAGGACCAAAGAAGGTCTCACCCAAGATGCCATGATAATAACAAAGACCATTTGGTCTTGTGTCGATGATGAAGGGACAAATCATACAACAAATCCACTCAGGATGACATTCATACATTGAATTATACTACATTAACATACTAACAGCCAAAACCCATTATCACACTCATCCATTAAAATCATAATAAAACACAACAATTGACAGTGATAAATGCAACTTTATATTATGTCCATCAAATGGTAAAATGAATACATCAATAGATTCGTATTGCAATAGGAATAACACTCTATGCGCTGGTACATTCTACAACTCAGGAATTACAATGCGCTATGTGCTCTCTATTCAAATTTTTCTCATACTACTAGACCGACTCCATTACGGACTCTATACATGATTGTTCCAGGCTCTTATAAATTTTTTGTAAAATTCTCTAACATCCTCTATGCAAAAATTTGGATTGCTCTTTTTCTTCTCTTTTTCTCTATCACTTTCTCTTTTGCTCCACTTGCTCTAGTGATCACTAGTTTCGTACGCTTCTACCATCTGCATGAAACCCATGTAATCTCTTTGGAGCATGGAATTCCTAACGAACTTGTTAGGTCGTCCATTATGTACCCCACAATCTCACGTGTTGTCTAGTTTCATTATTTGAGAATATTCCCAAATATATTCTTTTGACTCAGAGTGCATTGGGAATCTTTCCAATATTTTAGCATGCAGTATAGAACTTTTCTCAGTGCACACACTTTATTCCATCTATCACAGAGTTGTTGATGTGCACGAAAAAATGAAGTCTGTGCATGACTAATCTATGTATGAAAACAACTTACCCAAAACTTTGGGTTCCAATACTAAATATAACTTAACACAATGTATTAACCCTTATCTATTAAGCTGGACCTAATACATCATTTTATTTTTTAAACCTTTTATCACTCTTCCCGAGGCTTTGTATCAAATATTCTTTTAGGGAATATATTTCATATTTTCCTTCAAATTTTACACTCTTCACTTTTTTGAAATCCTTTTCCTGCAAGTATTTTTATCGAAGCATTTATTTCTAAAAGAAACTTCTCTGAATAGGATCTTCCCACAAGATTTTTGTTTTTCCAAAATATTGTCCTCCCATGAGCTTATTATTCCAAAAGTCCATCTTCCCGCAAGCTTCTTCTTTTGAAATAATTTATGGCCCTATATGTTTCACACTTGTTACGAGTTTGAATCTGAATCCATTAATTGCAAGAACAAAGTTGGTGAGAAAGTATTATTAGCATCATTCAAGAACTTAATAGATATTTATTGAGTTAAAGTGTATAAAATAAGTATGAAAAAGTCTCTTTCTCTAATTATCAATTCACATTTTTGAAACTCTTCCAATTTTTTATTTCAAGTTACATTATAGAACCCTTATAGAGTTTTGAATTCTATAGGCTCTCGACAACAAAGAATGTTGAGAGCACAAATAAGAAGGGGAAAGCCAACCACTAAGAATGTTGTTGTGCAAGGAAATAATTTGAACATCATGATACTAATAGATATTAATCACCACAATGTTCTTCATAAATCCCCCACAGGGGATGAAATATATAAAATTTTCGTCTAGGGATATTTTTCGCTACACAACGAGGACCTAGAGGTATACAAGAACATTAAGAAAAGTGGGTTTTATGTCATTGCAGATAAACCCGCCATGTTTCCTTACAATGATATAGTCAGATGTGTTTATTCTCATATAGATTCAAGAACATATTTAGTGATAAATTAATAAAGAGATCCTATCACCTCATAGTTTCCCAACAACATACATAAAAGGCATCAGTTACAGAAACCCAACATATACTTGAACAAACAATTTTTGGACACTTTCAGAAAGGAAACTCCCAAAATGACAGAGTTAATCAAATAGTGGTGGGATGAGTACAAGTACTTCACTATGAAATATAGTAGAATACATCCCATCCAATATTTCAAGGAATCCTACCTGCTACAAATGACATTAATTTGCAGATTATATGGAGATGAAGGGTCTTCAATTGGGCCTATATACTATAGACCAACATATTTGAAGCTTCCATGGAGGCTCCAAGGCTAAAAAAACAATTTTTTATGTTTCATCCTATTTAATTGATGCCAATTGTTCTTCAATTTATTTTCTTGCAATGAGTTGGGAATGGAACCCTAATTTCCCTCTTGTGCACATATATAATTCTAAATTGTTAGAAAGTAATTATAATAAACACTTCTATGACATATGAGACCACTTTACGCCACCCTTATTATTTGTCATATTCAATCAACCCCTACAAATATTGTCATAGGGAGCCATTAAATCCCTCAAGGATATTGGAGACTGGTATATGGAGAAACACTATACATATATCATGGTTTTTGGTTGCACTTTCTCTCCATATCTATTGTTGAAATATTCTCCGGATAGAGTGATTATGAGGAAGATTGTATATCAAACAATGGAAATAGGGATTTTTTCATTTTTGTTTACTAGTTCCAAGATGATATGGCTAAAGTTTCCCATCAAAGTGGGCATTTTCACGTTATGAAATATTCCGCATACTAGGAAAGAGGCAACAACTCTCAAGGATTTGTGTCTATGGAAAGGTGTTCCTAAAGGTCATGATACCATAGGTTTGGTAGGAGAAAATCTTGGATATTTTGGACTAATACCTCCTTTCTAACATGGTCTAGATGTCCTATATACCATTTTTCAAGGAGTCATGTCATATGAAGAGGTCTTAGCTAACATATAGGACAACCAAGAAAAGGAAAAGTTACAGGTTGACCAAGAGGAGAGAGGGAAGATGGCCAATGAACAGAGAGATCAATTTCTTGACACTGAACAAAGAGAAGAATAATCCAAGAAGAAGGATTAGGCAGAAAGGGAGTCAAAATTAGAAAATAAAAGCTTTAGAGGAAGAAGAATAATTAAAGAAAAAAGAACAGAAAAAAGAGGGAGAAGCCAAGAAGTCACAAGAAGAATAAGAATAAAAAAGGAAATAAAAATAAGAAAAGAATAAAGTAGAGGAAGAAGAAAAGAGAAAGAGGGAATCAAAAGAAAAGATTAAAATTGAAGATAAGAAGAAGGAATAAGAAACAACCTAAAAGGATGCATAATAAGAATATAAGAGAAAGGAGGAGAAGAAGAAAGAAAAGGAAGAGAGGAAGAAGAAAGATGTAATATACCAGATATAAAAAGTATGCAGAACAAAAATAAAATGCTAGTAATGGAAGAATAACAACAATATAAACCATAACAATCATCACAATAGCATTGAAATGATATAAGAATAATAACAGAAATAACACTTTGAATATGAAAGCAATGTTCATAGGCCTCTTCGAGGGCGCAACCTCCAGTTGGGAAGAGCTATGTTACAATAATATCCAAGCTAGGGTTCTCATACCCTCAACTCCTAGTTATACTAAATATGTCTATCAAAAGAAGCATCTAGAGGAATATCCTTCTAGAAGCAGAAGCTTCTATTAGGTCTTCTTATATCTGCCTTATTCTATTTTATTGAAAGGTCTTATTAATATTGACCTTTATTACATCCAAATATATTGTTATACCTATGTGTGGGCTAGGACCCTAACATGTCCACCCCCTTAAAAACAACCTTGTCCTCAAGGCTTCAGATGTGGAAATTGTTGCAGAATGGTAGTTGGTTCCCAAGTGGCATTCGCTGGAGTAGTATCTTTCCACTAGACTAGTACTTCCTTGATGGTTCTCTGACACAGGCGATGCTCACGCTGGTCCAAAATTGCTTGTGGTTGTAGCCAAATGGATCCTTCTTCAGCTAACTCAGGAAGGTTGGTTTGAATTTGGCACTTAGCTCTAATCACCTTCTTTAATCATGAAACATGAAAAACAATATGTATCTTCGAATGACTGGGCAAAGCTAACTTATAGGCTACTTGTCCCACACACTTGAGAACGGTATAAGAACCATAAAATTTGGGCGCTAGCTTCTGACAATGGTCAGCTTTGAGGGAAGTTTGTTTGTTAGGTTGCGGTCGAAGAAACACCTGATCCCCTTTAACAAATTGACGTTCAGAGCGACCTTGATCTACTTGTTTCTTCATGTGATTCTGTGCCATGGCCAAATTTGCTTCGAGGGTGTGGAGAATAGCCTCTCAAACTGTAAGTGTTTGGTCAACCGCCTGGACCTTAGAGGCACCCAGTAAGTATGAGAGAACTGAAGGTATATTCTATCCATATACTACTTCAAAAGGAGTCATGTGTGTAGCTATATGGTATGAAGTGTTGTATCACCATTCAACTAGGGGTAACCATTGAGCCCATTGATTCTATTTTTCTGAGGAAAAACACCTCAAATATGTTTCCAAACACTTTTTGACAACTTCCTTTTGACCATTAGTCTATGGATGATAAGTTGTTCTTAGATGCAATTGGGTGCCTTGTAGTTTGAACATTTATTGCCAAAAATTGCTTGTGAAAGTTGGGTCGCGATCAAAAACAATAGAGTGCGGCATGCCATGAAGCTTGAAGACCTGATCCATGAAAATTTGAGCCACCGTGGATGCTGTAAAGGAGTGTTGAAGAGCATAGAAATGAGCATATTTGGAAAGGCGATCAACAACCACCATGATGTCTAATTTATTTCCCGATTTGGGTAAGTTGGTAATAAAATCCATAGAGATATCCTTCCAAATAATAGGTGGAATTGGAAGCAGTTGTAGTGTGCCCGGAGATTTGAATTTTTCTCCCTTGTTTCATTGACACTCATCACATTCAGTGACAAAATTACGGATGTCCTGTTTCATACCATCCCATAAAAAAGAATGTTTTACCTTGTCATAGGTTTTGGTGAACCTAGAGTGCCATGTTGTGGGTGTAGCATGAAGCTCAGAAAGTACCATGGATTTAAGATTTGATTGTTTACTTAAATACAAATGGCCTTTGTATCAAATCTCATAATGGAGCCAAGAGTACCCTAGGGAAGTTGTAGCATTGGATTGCAATTGTTGGATCAAATGTGAACTTTTGGGATCTTGTAGCCATTCTTGGCAAACAACTTGGAGCCAATCTAGTACAATGAAGGAAAGAGAAAAAAGGGATCCTTCATTTTCATATTTTCAGGAAAGTGCATCCGCAAACACATTGTCTTTGCCTTTATTGTAAATGATATCATAATCATATTCAAAGAGCTTGGTCACCCATTTTTGTTGTTCTGGGGAGGAAATGCGGTGTTTCAGAAAATACTTGAGGCTTTGATGGTCTATCTTAATTTGGAAATGTTGCCCCAATAGATAAGGGCGCCATAGATCAATGACATGTAGAATGGCCAACATTTCCTTTTCATAGATTGATTTGCCCAGATTTCTTTCAGATAGTTGCTTGTTGGTGAAGGCCAAAGGTCGACCCTCTTGCATAAGGAAAACACCAATTCCTTTCCCTGAGGCATCACATTCCAACACAAAGGTCTTTGTGAAATAAGAAAGCACCAGGACTGGAGTGGTGCACATGGCCATATTCAAGGTTTGAAATGCTTGAGAAACTGCTAGAGTCCAGGTGAAAGAGTTCTTTTTTAGGAAAGTAGTGAGAAGTGCTACAATCTTTCCATAATTCTTAACAAACTTGCGATAATACCTTGTTAATCCCAGAAATAGATGCAATATTTTGAGAGTCTTTGGGTGAGGCCAGTCTTGCATAGATTCAATCTTTTTTGGATCCACCCTGACTCCATCCTTTCCAACCAGACGACCCAAGTATTCTACTTCTGAGGCTCCAAAAGCACATTTAGACTGTTTCAGGAAAAGTTGGTGCTGAGAGAGTAGATGGAGAACTTGATCCACATGAGAAATATGGTCTGTATAGGTTTTTCTATAGATGAGGATATCATCAAAGACAACTAAGACAAAATGATGGAGAAAAGGACGGAAGACATGATTCATGAGGCTTTGGAAGGTGGAGGGGGCATTGCACAAGCCAAAGGGCATGACCAAGAACTCATAGTGCCCCTCATGAGTTCTAAAGGCAGTCTAGGGAATGTATGCCTCTTTCATATGTATCTAGTGGTAGCCTGAATGAAGATCGAGTTTAGTAAAGAATTAGGTGCCACTCAATTCATCCAAGAGGTCATCAAAGACATGAATGGGAAATTTGTCTTTAATGGTAAGTTTGTTCAGGGCACGAAAGTCAGGACAGATTCGCTAAGGACCTTATTTCTTCAGAACCATGACCACAGGAGAAGAGTAGGGGCTCATACTAGGGAAAATAACGCCTGCATTAAGGAGTTCCTGGACCATTTTCTCAATCTCATTTTTTTGGGAAAAGGGGTGATGATACATATAGATATTGGGGGGGCGGCTTCTAGGGAGAAAGGGAATGGAATGATCATGAACATTGTTGAAACAAGGTTTAAACATTTTATCTATAACCTAAAACTTCATACTTTTCTAGTATGGAGCCACCCTTAACTAAATAAAAAAAAAAATTTCCTTTTAATTCGAGATTCGACATTTCATAGAGTTGTCAATTCTAAATCCAACAACTCCAAAAGCCTAGTGCCGAAATCCCGAACGAGGTTTCGTTGCAAAGAAATAATAGGAGCGAATGTTACGAGTCCTAATGTGTTCTTCATAAAGTTCCTTCTAAGCGTGATTAAGTAAATCCCTAATCATAATTAATGAATCATAAATCTATCGCAGTTCAGGTTTCCTGTTAACAAATCATTTTTGAAATATAAATCCTTAAAATCCTGATTCTCGATTTCCGAAAACTAGAAATTAACTCCTAAATCTCAATTAATTAAAGTTAACACAACGATCAAACACCAAAGTTAAGCTTATCACAATTTCACAATTCGGGGGTTGCATATGACATATCTCTTGGGTGTGTGATCCCCAAAACTCTAAAATAAGAAATCATAAACTCTAAAACAAAGTCTAAAACTTTAATTAAGTCGTTCTAAAACATAATTAACAATCATTAAACTTTTTTTCGCATTTCGCAATTTGATGTTTCATAAAACAATCATTTTGAAACTCCATTTTGAAATCGTCGATATATGAGAATATCTGCAACGGATGATTAAAGATATTTTGAACTTAATTGTGTATCAATAAACATATCTTTGTTCATTAAGACATTAAAGTCTTACCCCCTGTCTCAGTATGTTCGTTTAAAGGAAATTAAAGGAAATAAAGGCTTTGTATTTCAAATTTTATTCTTATTTTTACAATTGTGAGGGAACTGTGTTTATCCAGGCTTGTAGTTTCTTTCTCTACAAGCAAGTTTTCAATCTAGTGCAAACGCTATGGCACCTAAGAGGGCACTTAAGAAAGTTGAGGGAACTGCTAAAAGCACAGGTATAGAAGGAGATGTCATAGTTGATACCTCACCCCACGCTATTGATTCTATCAAATCTTGGAGGCAAATCTTTAAGAATTTAGATTATGAAATTAAGAACTTCTCGCATGATTCTGAGAACAAAATTCGGGACATAGCGGAGTCTGAACTTCACAAAATAGAAGCACGCCCACATCTCATGCCATATAATGACATGATATATTGGGCCTTGGAGAGAGCGGACGTGAAGATAGGGATCATTCTAGACAGTCGTGGGGTCAACGTCGGTTCCTTCAAGTTGGAACATATACAAATAATGTACATGCTATCCCCTAATCCTAAGTATATTTATAATGCTAAATTCGTAGCTGAATTCCAAAGAAAGGAATGCGCAGAGGAAGATCAAACATACACTGATATAATTAGAGACTGGTGGGGAGTTCCAGGGAATTTCAGGGCCGATACTCACGGGAAATATGCCACAACCTCACTGAATGAATACATGGTCTATGTAGCCATGATGCTTTGCAGACTCTTTGGAAAGAAAATCCCCACTCATTTCCCTGCGGCATGGGTGCCTCTTCTTCATGAAGCAACTGAAGGTTTTAGTTTCAACTGGGACAAAATCCTATCAGACAATTTATCTAAGGAGGTGATAGAGTACCAAAATGCAAAATCCAAGGGGCAACCAGTGGCCTTCTATATGTCTGCCTACATCATGGACACCATATGTTTCATGACCCCTTTCCCTTTGATGAATTGGAGTTGGAATCCAACCTCCAATAAACCCATTCATGAATATTAATCTAAGTTGTGGGAAGAAAATGCTAAGGATTCCTTCTATGAAATCTGCCACTTTGTGGTGATTCTGGTGCACCAAATGCTTTATGTTTGCGAGCCTCCCCGTATTTCTGAGTCAGTCATGGAAAGTCTCAAGGCTATCACTGATTGGTTTATAGAAGAAAATTTTTCCTACATTAGGGTTTTCAGATGTTCAATCCCTCCCCATGCACTACCAAAATCCCTCCCTGATAGACTGGTATGCAGGGAGGTGGCTCATCAAATAGTAATAGGTGGCATCTGGAATGAACTAAAAGTGGCCCAAAAGAGATTCTGGCCTATTTTCCCTATGCTGATTAAGAAATATTCGCTACTCAATCTAGGGCATTCCAAGGTTGAGGCAGGCGCTTTAGGAGAGATAAAGTTGCGAAAAATTGATCACAGGAAATAGGATCCCTATAAAATTGTGGGTAATCACCAAGTTAACTACAATCTGAAAGCATACGAACATGAACAGTCCCCTTGTGACAACATGTTCAGAGGAGTTATAATTTATGATGAAGTGCTCGCTAGGTTTCAAACTTTGTCACCTGACTTGCAAAACAATTTCCTAAACTTCCATAAACATTGGAGAAGTGGTTTACTTGGGGTATTACTAGGAGAAGCATCAACTCAGCCTCTAGAACAAGGAAACATACCCCCAAGTTTCGAATTAGGAGGGCAGGATAAAGAAATTACAATGAGAATTCTGGAAGAGACTGTACAGTCTCCACGAAAAACAGAAGGACAAAAGGCAGAGAACTCAGGAATGGAAAAAGGGTCTCAGACACCCCTAGTGTCTGATAAACCAGATTTCCCTTCATCATATGCAGTTCATGGAAATACCCCCAAAGCAACAGAGGAGGTAATATCTACAGAACTAGGTTCTCCCATCACCTCTTTGACTCCATTAAAATCCACTTTTGGTTTCCCCCAACTGGGAACCCTATACATTAGTGACCTTGAGCCCATATCCAGAGAAGAGATTCCTCCATCTGATTATTTTTTCAGTAAGAAGAGAAAAGTAGTGTTGAAGCAATAAATGCACCAAAGGGAAAATGCAATGGTAAAGAGGCACAAAATCATAATAGATGAGCATAATTTAGAGGAAGAAGATTTCGCTAACGAAGTAGTTGATTCTATGGGAGCATTGGCCTCTGCTAACCTTTTTACTGTTGAAAATATGAATACATGTCTGAGACAAAAGAATCTCATGATAGCCAATCTACAGGTCCAATTAAAAAGTAACGAGAAAAAGATCAGAGAAGAAATAAAGAAAGGCCTAGAACAAGCTAGAGTTGAAGACAAGTGGGAAATCCAATCCCTAAAGTCAAGCCTCAATGATATGAATGAGAAAATGTAGTCGAGCCGAATGCAAGAAGATCTTGTAATTCAATTACAAGCTAAACTAGAGTCAATTGAAGGTCAAGTCATAGATCTGAAAGCTTTCCAGGCCCAGTCACTGGAAGTGCATTCAAAAATAGAAGTTGAACAACAGAAATTGATTTCCAGGATAGAGATTATTCAGAGTTACTTTCAAGAAGAAAATAATTCCTTTGATAATATTATCCTGAGGGAAAAAGAAGCCAAAGCAGCAAGGGTTACTCTCCAAAATGAAATCATATATTTGGCAAGTGAAGAGACATCCAAAATTACAAAAATATCATCCATAGAGAAAATTAGAGGTGACATCATGCTCAAGCTATGGGAAACCAACATAATGAAAACAAAAGAATAGTTAAGGAAATCAGAGATGACTGCAAAGACGTTTTTGATCTCTTAGACAAAAGGTCATTAAACATTGGAAAATACAATTGTACAGGACTTCTAGGGAAGATTAATAATGTAAGAAATCAATTAAATTTTAGAGAAAATTTGAGTGAAATTCAAATAGAAATTTCACATCTAGAGAAATGGATGTCACCCTAATAGACATGTTGTTAGTTGAGCCCAACTTGAAACTGCAGTCGATAAATTTTGCAGATAAAGGAGTTGAAGACCATCTCTCCAAGATACAGAGAAAGGTTTATCTGTTTGAGGCAAAGGACCTTCCAAAACCCCCTAGAAATTTTACACAGTTCCTGAAGAGATGCATTGAATATATTGGATCAAAAGAAGGAGAGTCATCAACAAAGTAAAAGTATCATTTGGAGGATCTTTACTTCCAAGAAAGAAAAAAATGGAGAAGATCATGAAAATGGTTTCTAATCTATTTTTAACAAATAGTTAGTCACTAGAAATTAGGAAGTCACCAACCATCTTAGGATTGGTAGTTTTGTATAAATATAACCTTTCAAGACTAAGACAGGGCTTTTTTCTGGATGGGATGGTAAAGAGAAAATTTTATTTTGCTAGAATTAATACAATACAGATTGAAGATTCCAGATCTTGTCAAGCCTGAGTTATGTGTTTCTCTATCATTCCATATTTTATTTCATACCTTCGATGAATGCTTTCATGATGAAACCTCTATTGTGGTGATTGAACATTCAGATTATCTAACCATTTGTAGTTTTTCCTCTGTATCAGTTATCAACAGATATAAGAACTATGAACGTTTTAGAATTCTGAAATTGTATATTTCATCAAAGTTATCATATCTCTTTCTTATATTAGCATAAAGTGAGATTCCTCTTCAATTGATGCCTCACATTTGTTATACAACTATATGCTTCTTCTTTTTTTTATTCCATGCACTGTCTCCTTTAAATTTGACTCAGATACTAGAAACGACCTTTATTTCTGTTATACTATTGATTCATAGTTTGGAAGTTTTATTTTTATTTATTCAAATCAGAAATTTGCAACCCTTAAAAAATAATTTTGACTTACAAAAAGGAAACCCTTAGCTTTCATGACTGTTCCAGTTACTAGACAACCTAATATAGAATCTGGTCTATCAGATCAGACAAGCATTGCATTAAACCTATTCAATACCATCTTACAAACAACAAGTACATGGGTAGAACTTGAACATTCATGGGCCGTGATTGAAAGGGATATTAGAATCCAAGAACAATGGGAAGCTAGACAGAGACAGTTAAGGAACCAACTTTGATCTCGCTTTTCATTAAACTGATATTTTTACCCATTAACTATTTCTACCTTTTTCAGATTCCTTAACAGTATACTTTAGAGCCTTAAAGTATAAACTCAGGAACAACAAACACCACGGGAAGGAAGGAGTCCTTGGGGAGTGGAAAAGACCACTTGAGGTTTAGAAAGGATTTCATGGAGGTCTTGTGGCACCAAGGGTGTCTCTATTGCTTGTATGGCATGGAGTTGGGAAATAACACCAGAATGACCTTTTTTGAGCAGTTTTTCCATGTGATGGGAACTAATGATCTCAGGTGAGCCGGCGGTGATACCTTGGAATTTATATTGGTGTCCCTCCTGGTCAAATTGCATGGTTAATTCCTTAAAGTCCATGAGAATGGAACCCAAAGTTCTTAACCATTCTGCACCCAACACAATGTCACAACCTCCCATGTCGATAGCAAACATATGAGATTTCAGGTGGTAGTCACCAATTTGGAGATGCACATTTTCACAACTCCCTCCACATTTCATGGAACCACCATTAGCGATCATGATTTGGAAATTACTGATGGCATGGATGTAACAATGAGTTTCTTGGGCAATGAGGTGGTGAATAAAATTATGGGTGCTTCCACTATCAACTAGAATGATGACCTTTCGATGTTTGATGTAACCTATGAGCTTGAGGGTTTGGGGATCAGATAAGCCAGTGAGAGCATTGATGGAAATGATCGGTTCTACTTTGGGAGGGTCTGTGGGAGAGGTTATGTTAGTGGTTTCAGGTGATTCAGATACAAGGGGAGTTTCAACATCCTCTTTCGAAATATCCTCCGAGATGGCCATAAAAATCTTTTGTTCCCTACACTTGTGGCCTGGGAAATATTTGTCATCACAATTATAGCAAAGACCTTTGAGTTTTCGTTTAGCCATTTCATCCCTGTCAATTTTTGGATCTTCAATGGAGTGGACGGAGTAGTGGGATTTACTAGTTTAGGGCAAGGGAAAAAAGGGGTTTTCCGATTTTGAGAGGATACAATTTATTGTGCTTCTTTAGATTTTTTAGTATCCTCCACCCAACTCGAGGTTCGAGCCATGAGGACATGGGCCCTAATCTCATCCTTGAGGCCACTGATAAAACATTCTCCTAAAAAGGCATCAGACATGCCCTCTGTCCGAAAAGACAGACGTTCAAAGGTATCTATAAATTCTACCATTGTTCCTAATTGTTTCAAATTTTTCAAATGACCCAAATGGTTGGTGTCCATGTCAAAGCATTCATACAGCTCAACCACAAAGTGTGTCCAACAAATATACCCTTGACGAGAAGATTTTCTCCATTGCCACCATTGCCATTGTTCTTGATCGAGATGGAGAACACCATACCAAAGTTTGGCCAAGTCATATGTAATGCCATATAAAGAGAAATAATGTTCCATTTGGGATACCCAACTAGTGGGATCTAAGCCATCAAATTTGGTCACATCCACCCATGGAAGGCATAGGTCACATTAGAATTGATGGGGCTGAGAGGTATGGGAATGAGAGGAACCTCTGGTTTTGATATGTGGAGGGGTATTGGTAGGGATATGCAACTTGGTGCAGAAGTCTGAGAAGACTAATTCAAGCTGGTTGGTGAGGTCTTGTTTGATTTCCTCCATTGAATACTGCATTTTTGTATTGATGGCAACAACATTGGCACTGATTTGTTTCACTTCTTGTTGGGTCTCCATGAAGACAGATTGGAAGGTATTGAAGAAACCTTCCAAGTCTTAGCTATGGGTATGGGCCATGAGGATGAGGGAAATGAAAAGTGGCGGGTGGGGTCAAAAAAATGATATCTATGAATGTGATAAGGGATAAGAGATGAATCCAATGGAATAGGTCTCAAATAATGGTGAAAAAATTTCTAGACTACGGTATGAAGAATACTGCAGTGATGAAATGGCCACAATCTTAACCAGAGAGAAGTGTGTAGTGACTTGGCAACCTTAAAACAGTTGCGTGGCAATAGATATTTTCTGTTTTAATTTGTTTATGTTTCTGTCCCCAAGGGTTAGGTATTCAAGGGTTCTACAGACAAGGGTTTTCCTTGTGCTATAGCTCTCTGATATACATGCAGGGTCCAACAGTAGTACTCGGCCCAATATCTCAGGGCACTAACTAAGGAAGATAGACCGTACCCTTAGCCTTACTACCCGACTACCTAGGTACTAGAGAGTATCTTCCTAAGTGTTTTTCTCGGTGGCATTGTAGCAGTCAGGTGACCGATTGGTTTATCTAAATAGGGCTTTAGGAAATCTAGGTTGATCCATACAGAGGTGTTGTCTGATGCACTACCACTCGAAGGGGTACCAATAGGGGTTACCAGGGTGGCCAACAAATGTGTGCTTAAGAACCATTGGTATTTCCTGTGTGTATGAATCCCTCAACCACGGGTTTATGCACATAACGACAGATCTCCGTGGCTTAAAGATGCTAGAATACGTCTCTACCCTGAAAAAAAAATTACCCACAATTTCTGCCAAGGAAAGTGCTCTGATACCACTTGTAATATACCAGATATAAAAAGTATGCATAACAGAAATAAAATGCTAGTAATGGCAGAATAACAACAATATAACCAGAACAATCATCACAATAGCACTGAAATGATATAAGAATAACAACAGAAATAACACTTTGAATCTAAAAGCAATGTTCATAGGCCTCTTCGAGGGGGAAACCTCCAGTTGAGCAGAGCTCTGTTACAATAATATCCAAGCTAGGGTTCTAATACCCTCGACTCCTATTTATACTAAATATGTCTATCAAAAGAAGCATATAGAGGAAGATCCTTCTAGAAGCAGAAGCTTCTATTAGGTTTTCTTACATTTGCCTTATTCTATTTTATTGAAAGGTCTTATTAATATTGACCTTTATTACATCCGAATATATTGTTCTACCTATGTGCGGGTTAGGACCCTAACAAAAGAAGAGGATATAGCTAAACAAAAGAGACAAAAGAAGAGGAAAATGGAAGAAGATAAGGGAAAAGAGGCTATCCCTGGCACTGCAAAGGAAATCACATTGCTAGATTCTCCTATAAACCCTGGTACCGCTATCAACAAAATACCAATGGGTTTCTCTTACTCTTCTTCTTATTTAGTAGATTTTGATGATTTTGTGGTACCTTTGGGGGAGTATTTTTTCAGCAAATCAAAAGAGGGATTGTTAAAATATCAGTAAATATACATAGAACAAAAGAAAATCCCACGAAGGAGGCATCAAATAAGGTAATTTCATGGATCTTGGGAAAATATACTAAAAGGAATGTGAAATACATAGACTCTTTACTAAGTGCATTTGTAGGGGAAAGTTCAATCACTGTGAGTGAACTCAATGCCACTTTAGATACTTATAAGGTGAGACTATTAGAGTTGGAGGAAAAGTTGGAGCATCACAAAGTTTAATTGGAAGATGACTTCAAGCACCAAACCAATGAGAAAAATCAAATACATAGAGATACTATAGAAATCCCAAAGAAAGAACAATCATAGGAAATAGAGAAGCTAAGAACAAAACAACAGGAGATATTTGTCCTTTCTAAGAAGCAAAAGTTGAAGATCATATAATATGGAGAGAAATAAAGACTTTGGAAGCTCAACTAAAATAAAACAACCAAACCACCAATATCATGGAAAAAGTAAAAGAAGCAGCCCTAACAGCGGATGGGAATCTAAGAGAAGATCATAGATAATTATTCTCGTATTTAAATGAGATACAACAATATCATGATGGTTTTCTGGAGCTATTGGACCTAGTGGTGGAACGAAAAGACAAGAGGAAAATTTCCAAGAATGCTTTTGATGTAGTTGTTTATTAGTAAGATAGATATAAAGACACTCCTCCAAATATGCCTAGATTTGATAATAGAGATAAGAAGAAAACCCATTTAATGTTGGACACATGGAAATCCTCTTATGAATATATTGAGGAAACCATAGAGGATGCTACCAAAATTTGCTTCAGATTATGGAATACATTATATGACCTCCTGGTGTAGTTTGGAATTATTTCGATGGAAAAATTGAATCAAGTAATATTGAGAAAGCTTAGGATAGCATATGTACAATAGGGTAGAGCTGAGAGAAAACACGATATTGAACAACTAAAAGATATCAATAAGGGTATTCTAAAAAAGCACCTTATAAAACTAGTAAAATCAGACACCATGGTTGATGATTACACTAAGAAGGTGCACAGGGATTTGGAACAAGGAGTGGTTGAGAAGATATATTATGGAGAAGTGTTAATCGAAACAATGGAGCTGAGTAAGGTAGAATACATTTCCAAGTATCATGACCTATGGACCTCGTATAGAGAAAATTTGGTTACTAAAGAGCTTTCTTAAAATATTTTTTAATTATTTGTATATTCATTAATGAACATGTGAACGCAATCCAAATGGTATAATAGGACAAAATAAGTGAGTTGAAACAATGTAATTGTATAGATCAACAGGTACAGAATGTGAAAGGTCTTCCTTTTTTTAATAAAAGGAATACCATTGTATGAGAAAATGAATTTTTCCCATTGTAACATTGATGATACCATTATCTCATGAAATAAAGGATAGAAGTAAATTTTGTTGACCATGAATGTGTTCAGTTGTGTATGGGAATATTATACATGTGAAATCAATTTATGAATTTCTTGAATGATATTTCATATGAACTACTCATGTGGTTATTATTTAAGCAACTTATTCATTTGTGGCTACTTATGGATACAATGGTGATGTTGTAGGTGTAATATATAACTATTTATGATTTATATATGTTTCATTATTGTTTTAACATATTGTTGTTAACATGAACTATTTTTGTAATCAAATAATATCTGATACTATGTCTATATTTTTAGAAATTCTATTGATCGGGATAGGTTATAAATAGTTAGAATATATATCTTTTAATTTGTTTTAATTAGATTTAGGAAGAATTATTTGGAGGACTAATTATCCTCCTCCTTTGTAATCTAAATTATTAGTGGCAACTAGGTTTACATATTGGTTCAAAATTTCCATACCAAACGAGAGGGAGTCTATTTAGGACTCTCTATTGGGCATTTTCCTTACTATTTTATAGGCCATTTTGACCCATCAATAGAATTGGCATTAAAATGAGGGCCATGAAAATGAATGGATAGTAAATAGTTTTGTAACTTTAACCCTACCCATTATAATCCTCAAAGGAACCCTTCTCAACACAGTGAATCTCATGCCCCTCACCCTGATTATATCCTACACCCACATCCAACTCCAATGTATACCCTTTCTCAACTTTCGGGTCATCAAAGCATTCACCAAACCAATCCCATAGCATCTAGATCCCCTAATATAAGCATTGCTGAAATGTCCCAATTCCTGGAACAATCGCATGTCCTCACTTGAGCCGTGACAAGAAATCCTAGTATCTAACCTGTTGAATACCCTCTTCCTAAGAGACAAAGACAACCTAGACCCGAAATATTGGTCAACGTTATTTCTCCAACCGATATTGGTATCCCACCATTCAAAACCCCTAATTATCAACTTTCTAACTTCCTTAGGGGAGTACCTAGTCCTATTGAGATAAAATTTAAAGAATGTTTATATATCAATGTTGATCAACCACCCAATCCCCCTTATTCTCTTCCAGTTACCCCAAGATATCCATTTGAAGATGAATCCTTAGAAGAAAAACCTTTAGGAAGTTCCATAGGAAACATGGCTAATGCTAAAGTAAACCAAAATGTCAATCAAACCTGTCTCTCTCTAGATGTAATTATTGTTCTAAGGGCCAATCACCCTTTACCCAAGCATCCTGAGAAGGTTCTACTAAATTTTGACCCTAATAAGAAAGATTCTACTAAAGATCATGTTAAAAAAATTATGCCTGTTGTCAGGTTGATGAATAAAGAATATGAAGATGTAGTTTGTATACTTTTTTCTTACACTTTTGAAGGAAAGGCCTCTACTTGGTATTTTTCTCAGAGACAAGGGTTTCTTACAAGTTCGAATGTATTTTAAATTTCTTTCATAGAGGAGAACACATGCAGAGCTAGGGTCTGGAGAAATTGCAAGGTAGGGTTTGGCAGTCGCAGCCACATCAGAGGACAACATGACTACCAAAGGGGGCGGTAATGAAACCCCCTCATACAAGAAGGTAGTGGTAGACAGGGGGAAAGGCCCATGAGGTGTAGGTTTCAAGTCACCAATGAAAAGCACCTTCGAATCAGAACCAGAAAAGAGTTAGGAAAGAAACCAGGGAAAAAGAGATCGCATGGGGGAAGAAGCCAGGGAAACTCAGAATGTTGTGCAAGAAACGACGAGCCCCAATGGGGCATAAGGGAGAAACCCATGTAAACCAAAAACAACAATGATACCCAAGGTAATACTGGAAGATCCACAAATGCAACTCTGCAGGGACCTGATGAAGACACATGCACTAATTTGCAAGTTTATGGGTTTGTGGCCCATAGAAAAAATGTTGTGCACCTGGATTAAATATCAATGGAAGCCAAGCGGAGAAGTGGAAATCCACCTGGGCTCGAAAGGATTCTTCACAACAATATTCATGAACCTGGAATATAGGGATAAGGTCTTTGAGGGGGGGGGCATACTTCCACGCCTCAGCAGGACTTTACATGTGCCCATGGAAGGAAAACTTCTCCCTATAGAAAGAAACTTTCAAAAATGTACCTATCTGGTTGAGACTTTACTCCTTGTCGTTAGATTACTGGCTACCCTCCACCTTCGAAGAAATAGGGAACAAACTGGGAAAATATGTAAAGACTTCAGAAGCAACCCTAAAAGGGAGATATACATCCTATGCAAGAATCTGCATAGAGATGGATGTGTCGAGGGCACTCCCAAAATCCATAATCCTAGAATTCAGGGATGAGGAATGGATACAAAACATTGACTATTAGAAGATCCCCTTCAGATGAAGAAGATGTCACAAACATGGACACCTAATCAAAGAATGTCCTCTCATTAAAAAACAAGAAGCGAAAAACACCAAACTACAACAGGATGAGGATGGGTTTATAAAGCCGAACCACAGAAAAAGAGCTAACAAGAAACAAAGAAAAACCCAAACAGGGAGAAATCCATAGGCCAGGAATAGAACAAAAGGGAGAGATAAGACAAACAAAGGGGAAGAAGGAGGAAAGGAAAAGTAAAAACTAAAGAAGCTAGGGAACAAGCAACAAGTGAGAACATAGATAGCCCAAGAAAGAAGATGGGACAGGGGGGTAGCGCAACTCCTATCGATGGAGAAACCAGAGATGAAAACACCCCCATGAAGGAGGCAGATGAATATGCAAAAATTAATCCAAGCGATGTAGGAACAGAATATCCTAATCTCAGAGACATTGTGGATAGGGAAGGGATAGATCTCCTAAACATATTGGAGAAATGGAAAAGGCAGGACGTGGAAAATGTACCAGCGAAACAACTAGACTGCATCCAATACCTGTTCCTTCTAAGGGAGGATGCTAAATCCAGAGGGCTCAAGTGCACACATGGGGATATAGGACAACTAGGAATCAAAGCAGGCGAGGGACAACCACAACTCTCACCCAAGCATACCAGATGGAATTAAGGCAAGAAATCAAACAACGTAGCCCTATAGGAACTAGGAGCTCTGCTGATAAACTCAGGTAAGATAAAAAATATCTTCCCCAACTCCCCCCCACATGTTTAAATGAATATTATAACATGGAATATAAGATGCCTAAATAGCCCACGAAAGTAGAGAATCCTTAAAAATAGACTTAGGAAGGAATAATCGGACCTCTGTTTCATCCAAGAGACAAAATGCACTATAGAGAGAATGGAAACCATCAGAAAAAAACAATGAATCAAGTACAAGATGCTGGTTGTTGAAGGAAAATAGTGGGCAGGAGGTATTCTCACCTTGTGGAACCCACAAGTGATGAACCTAATAACATTTGAAGCTACCAGACACACACTTTTGGTTAACATGCAAATCATTGGTAACGCGAAGATGATTTTGTGCACTAATGTGTATGGACCCCATATGTTAGAGGAAAATAGAAGAATTCTTTTAGACCTAGAAGATCTAAAATACCGCTCCAGCAACCACCACTGGATCCTAGCAGGGGACTTCAACATCATCAGGTCACTTGCGGAGAAAAAAGGAGGCACCAGGAGATTGGATAGAGATGAGGAAGAATTCTCAACGTTCATAGACACATCGGAGATGGTGGACATAAGAACCAATAATGGACAGTTCACTTGGAACAATAAATAGATAAATCAACATCAGGTAGAAATAAGAATAGACAAATTCTTGGTGTCGAAGTCCATCATTATGCAAGGGTTAAACTTAGATTGCAACATCCTTCCTTGGGGGGGTTGTGATCACTAGCCAGTCTAACTGGAAGTAGACTTTCCAACCTCCCCAAAGAATAGACCCTTTAGATTTGAGAAATTCTGGATCAAACACCCCACCTTCAAGGAGAACATCAACCAATGGTGGCGGGAGGAACAACCGAAGCAAGGGACAAGGATATTCAAACTCTATAAGAAACTAAAGTACATCAAATATAAGCTGAAGGAGTGGAACGAGGAAATCTTTGGAAACATAAACCAAGAGAAAAAAAATATTGAAGACAGAATGAGAAAACTCCAGGAAATATGCATAACAGAGGGTTATACAGAGGATCGAAAAAAGGAAGAGATCCAAATGAACTAGGAATGGGAAGCAAGATGCTAGAAGGAAGAAATTCTATGGTGCCAAAAGTCTCGAATCAAATGGATAAAGGAAGGAGTGAGGAACACCAAGTTTTTCCATAGAACAACCATTTCCAGAAGAGACCACAACAAAATCTTGAAAATTAGGGATCGGGATGGGATCGAGGGAGAATCCCACAAGGAGATTGAAAATACTCTGGTAAGTCACTTCCAAGGGATAGACCAGGAACCCAACAAAGAATGAACAGAGGCCATCCAAAGGATAACTCAACACATCCCCCATCTAGTCACCAAGGAACAAAATAACAACCTAAATAAACCCATTTGTAAGGAGGAAGTTGATCAAGTGATCTAGGAGATGCACAATGGGAAAGCCCCAGGTCCAGAAGGGTTCACAGTGGAATTCTTCAAAGCCTGTTGGGAAGTGGTCAAACATGATATTTATAGGGCGGTGGAGGACTCTAGACGGTCGACCTCCATCCTAAAATATCTAAATTCCACAATGATTACTCTAATCCCCAACGAAAATGAAGCAAGGACCCCCGACTGGTACATGCCCATAGATTTATGCAATGTGGTTTACAAGATAATTTCCAAAGTCATAGCCAATAGATTGAAATCCCTCCTACCCACACTGATTACACAAGAACAGGTGGGCTCTGTGGAAGGACGACAAATCATGGACAACATCATCCATGCCCATGAGATAATCCACACCTTGGAAATCCAAAGGAGAGGGGGGATGATAATACAACTAGACCTAGCAAAATCCTATGACAAAATTAGCTGGCCCTACATGGTCAAGACTCTGGAAGCCTTTGGTTTCACCCAACACTGGATCAACTGGATTGTTATCTTAGTCTCAAAGACAAGTTTCTCACTCCTAATAATTGGAGCCCTAGCCAAACCCTTCTAGCCTACTAGAGGCATCAGACAAGGAGACCTGCTATCTCCCTTCTTGTTCATCCTGATGATGGAAGGTCTCACTCGAAGCATAAAAAGAACGAAAATAGTAGGAGAAATAACATGCATCAAACCTTTCGAAAAATGCCCTACTTACACACACCAATAGTTGATGGATGACACCTTACTCCATGGCACACCCATATTCAAGTAAGAAAAATCCTAAAAAAGAATCTTACAAGAGTTTGGGAAGCCTCGGGAGCCGAGATCAATCACTCCAAATCTATGATCTACTTCTTCAACACCAACCCTACAATCCAAAGAAACCTGGCAAATATTTTGGGGTTTGAATGCAAAACACTCCCAACCAAGTACTTGGGCATCCCCCTGACAGATAGAGCATACAAAATGGAAACATGGGAAGGAGTGATCAGTAAGCTATAGGAGAGGGTGAAAAATTGGACGTATAAATCCCTCAACCTAGTAGGGAGACTTATATTGACCAAGACAATTCTGCAAGCATTTCCAACCTATATGATGTTAGTATTTATTGCCCCTAAAGGAATACTACAAAAAATAATAACCATCCAAAGGGACTTCCTATGGCGAGGAGTGGAAGAAAAGAAAAAAATGGGCCCTGGTAGCCTGGGAGAAGGTCTACAAACCAGGATGCAAAGGAGGATTGCGACTACAAGACCCACTAGTAACCAATGAATCCTACGGGATGAAACTCTAGTGGTGATGGGTCAAAGAAACATCTACCCCGTGGGAAAACCTCTAGAATCCCAAGTATGCCTCGGACATAAATGACTAGGACCAAATTCGTTTCATGGGTACTAGGGAGGGATCAACTATCTGGAATCTAGCTTGGCACAACAAAAACTAGATCCAGACACACAGCTTTTGGGAAGTGAGGAATGGTAAAAAAGCTAGATTCTGGGAGGATGCCTGGCAACAAAAACCCATAATGGAAAATCCAGACAGGGAGGAGCTCCAACAAGACATGACTGCGCAAAGAAAAATCAAAGTCCATGACTACTAGAAGCAAGAAACATATCACAATAGATATAGAATCTGGGACAATATCAATTCACCAAATAGAGATTGAACCGCAACAATCACGAAGGAGGTGAAGGAGGAACTAGGGAAAAGGATAATTGTAGTCTCAGAAGAAGAGGACCAATTAAGATGGGGCCAAAAAAATGGCATGGAATTCAACTTGAAAGAAGCCCGACATTACATTGCAGACCAGGACCAAGAAGACCCAACACAACAATGGGATAAGCTTTGGAACAACCCCCAGTGGCCAAAAATAAAAATTTTCAAATGGTTAGTACTCTACAACTGAATTCTAACCTGGAAAAACCTCAGGAAAAGGGGCTTCATAGGCCCATCATGGTTCCACCTATGTCAATCTAAGGAAAAAAAAATGAATCATCTCCTTGATGAATGTAACTACATAGCAGAGATCTGGGACTAGGAGACATGTATCTTTCAACAGTCCAACAGGACATGAGGTAACATCTGCGCAACCATCAACAACTGGAATGAGAGTTACAGTGAAAATGAAGAGGTGAACCCCTTTTGGATTCTCATTTCGGGGATGATTATATGGAGAATATGGAAATAAAGGAATTGATGCATCTTTAGGAATGAAAGCCTTCCGGAAGGGAAACTCAAGGAAAAACTAATCTCTCTGACAAGAGAAATGGTGCAGACCACAGTGCAAACCCTGAACTGCCAGACTGAAAAAGTGCAACTCACAGGCTAGGACTCCTGATTCCTAGAAGATTTTCACCTAAAAGATTAGTGCAACTGCACACAAGTAAGGTGTCCACCGCAACTCCAATTAGGTGAGCGCAACTCGAATCCCCCTCCAGTAGGGACCCTCAAGTTGAATTTTGATGGGAAAAAAAAAGGGAACCCAGGCATGACAGGACTGGGAGGGGTAATCAAGGATAGTGGAAGTAACACAATCTGGTTGTACGCTAGGAGTATGGGAAAGTCAACCAACAATGCAGCATAATTCGTATCCTTGGAGATTGGCCTCGAGATTCTAAGCCATGAAAGGATGACAAAAAATATTGTGGAAGGTCACTCCACTCTGTTAACCAACATGATGAAGAGACTCTAAAATGGCACTAGAGTGGGTAAATTTTAGAGGCACTGGCACTTGGTACAGTCCCTGTAAAAAATCTAGGAGCATTTGCAAACGATGAACATTGTGGAGTTGCACTGGGTACATAGGTCAGAGAATGGCCTGGTGGAAAAAAATGATAACAAAGGGGTTAGCAAGGAATGACCAGAGCTAGACACTACCTGGAGAAACATTCCAAATAGTCACTTCAAAACAAACTGCATACAACTAGCGACAAAATATCGTGACAACAACTTGAGTAAGGAAGGCCACATCGAGGAGCGAGGCACAAGGCCAATTGGTGGGCATGAAGGATCCAGGAAAAATCTTCTTGCCCAACAATCAACCATAAGTTACAATGCATAATTATACCACACAACAGACGGGAGTATGACACCAAGGTCATGCCAATAGGAAGAAGTGCAGGGTCAGTGCGTGGGAAAGTATAGATGGTAATCAACAGGTCGCGAATGATGTAGGAAAAAAGGTGTTACTAGGGACTAGTATGGATACACCTCACCCAAGCATAGGTATGGGGAGTAACACATTTGGTTACACAATGAGCAAGGGCAAGGGCTGGCATAGGGATAACGACCGAGTCATCATGATCACACATATCGAGACAGGGAAAAGGACGGGAAGGACCACCTCTACAAGCAGACCATGATTGCTAGGAAAATTCTGCAGTAGGGGAAATACCATAAGAGAAGAAGCACCAGGAATAGATGCAGATAGGAAAAGTGCAACTGTAGGAGCTACCACAAAAAAAGGGCTGGGAAAGAAGGAACCCCTGTGTAGATAGGAACAAGAGGAGAATTCAGGGAAAAAACTACCACAAGCCAGACGAGATGGTGCGTATGAAGAGAACGCACAGTAAAAGAAACCCCCAGAGGAAAGAATCTCTGACAAGCCCTAGGAGGGTTTCAAGGATGGAGAAAGCAGCCAGAGACACCAAATGAACCTTTCACACGATGGTCGAACCAAAGGGAAAAGAGACAATCACCCGGTGGGAGAAGGAAATCAATGCTAAATGCAAAGGAAAATCTTGGGAGGAACTGATTCAGGAAGTGGACTAGATAATGGACCTAGGGGCCACACAACCCAGAGAAACCCTCTACCAGAAAATGGTGGAGATGGAGTGGCGAACAAAGATGATAATAAGAAAAGTGATCTCAGAAAGAAAATATGTTAGCCTAAAGGCTAACAAGGACCACAAAAAAATCCTAAAAGAAATATTGAGTCACCTCAGCAACCTGGGAGATAAGACAAAATGACTTGTTGAGGACTAGAAGGACCAAAAGAAGAATATGGAGTGAGTGGCAGACCAATTCCACCTATACTTGCACTACATCCATCATATTGAAATCATGCCAACTGATGGGAATGGTGCACCAACCTGTATAAAAAATACTCGCACGGTGGTCCAGAAGGAAGAGAACAAGGATAGGGCGGATGAAGGAAAGAAGCTTCTCATCATCCTGGACTAATGCCTGGTTAGCCAGTGGTCAAGTCATGTTGTTGGGTCAGTCTCAATTTCTGTGTTGTGTTTTTTTACATTTATGTTTTGTTTAGCTTGTCAAAAACTGGATATGGTAGGACTGGATCGATTTCCCAAGGTGGCGGTCCAGCCATACCCCTCTGCTATCTCAGCGAACGCAACTCCAGAACCCCTGGGCTAGTTTCCTTTTTGGAAGACCAGGGAGTCCCCCTTTTTGTATCATAGCCCTTTTTAGTAATACAGGTACTTACACTCACTTACAAAAAAGAAAAAAAAATTGCTTTCATAGAAAAAATCGAAGATGATAAAATCCCAACAATACTAGTTTTAGAATTATCTAGAATAAAAATGGATTCTAAAGAAAAATTTAAATATTTTAATCAAAGGTTTTTATCATTAATAAATAATATTCCAGGTACTTTTAAACCAGTTGAGGATGTATCCATCAAATTCTACACTTCATCTCTACCAGTCTCCATGGATATGTGTGTTAAGAGAGTCGAGAAAGGTACCCTGGAAGATACATTTAAAGAGGAAATAAAGGTGCAGAAAGACTTTCTCAATTTAAAAGGAAACCCTAGACTTAACAATGACCAAAGAAATTCCTCAAATACCAAGAAGAAAACTCCAACAACAAAACCCCTACTGAGAAAAAGGACCAAGACTCCATGGATATAGAGATCCTACAGAGGATTGTAAAGAAACTCACAAATGATATTGTTGATATGAAAATGAATGTTGGAGAAGGTACATCTACCAAAAGAAATTTCATAACTCCCTTAAAATAGAATACTCCTCTGACAAATAATACTACTACACCTACTAAGTGGATTAACATGGAAGATTTCATCAATATGATTAAAGGTTTGGCCTCTAGCCATGAAGCCTCTTCATATGGGAAATATGAAGAAGAAGGGGAAGAGGAAACAAGAAAGGAATATTAATCTAGGGATGTAGAAGAACCATCTGGACAAAAAGTTAATTCATTTTAGGATATTTCTTAAAACCTATTTTGGGAAGATGAAGATGATGACATTGAAGAATTTCATTTATATCATAATGATTAAAACACTAGGACCAAAGGATTACCTACAACCTTAGATTCTCCATCCACTTCTAAGACTGGTAAAAAGTCATCAAATACTCACAAAGATACTCATAGTACAACAAATCCTTCATCTTAATTGGTTTTGAATAACATGGAGTATGAATTTGTGGAAGACCTAAAGAAAACCAAAGCTAATATTTCTTTGTTTGAGATTTTCAAGTTATCATAAATAAATGAAAATTGTATTAATCCTCTACAGGGGTCATCTTTAAGTAAAAAAAAAGATACTAATGTGGGATGAAGGAAATGAAATTGAAAAGTTTTCTAGGATGCATATTCTCAAAACAAGACTGGTAAGAAGCAATATGTTGTTAATGCTTCTTTTAATGGTAGGAGGTAAAAAAATACTACTCCCCCTTTCCTCTTGACCTTTGAAATTTAATAGAAGTGTGCACAACTATATGGTTGATTCAATTTCTTCATCCAATGTTATTCCCTATATAGTATGTCATAAATTGAATGCTAAACCTAGAAAAAAAAAGTGACATTCAGATTGTGCAATTGGATAGGTCAACTATCAAGGATATGGGAGAGCTCAAGAATGTCCTAATAATATTGGTATCTAACTCTAAACTCCACCAACTCATTGACATTATTGTAGTGGAAATTCCAGAAGCATATCACCTACTTTTAAGTAGAGTCTAGTTAGATAATTTGAATGGATATTTTTCAACTGACTGGTCACGTTTATGGTTACCTGATAATGGAAAACATAATAAGATCAGGGTATATTGGGAAATATATATGAATAATATTATCACTTATCTTAATGGCCCTAATGATCCAATGATGATCAATCATTCAATTATGTGGAACTATAGATTAGACACTTTCTTTGGATATTTTTATTGTTGATCCATATTCATGTGCAAAATCAAACAAACAATTTGAAATCCTTCATTGCACTTAGATTGTTGAGCCTCATTGTAATATAGTAGATAGGGTAGATTCTAACTCATATGTAGAAACCAACTTAAATGTAGATACTAACTTAAATGTAAATACTCACATTTGGACTTTATTTTCTATGGACCCAAGTCTAATAAGGGTGCAGGTGTTGGTTTCATTCTCAAGGACCATGCAAGTAAGAAATATTGATAGCTTGTAGACTTGAATTCGAATGCACAAATAACAATGTTGAATATGAAGCCATGATTCAAGCGCTAAGAAAGGAAGTTGATATGCAGATCAAAAATTGAAATTTTTTGGTGACTCTGAAATAGTCATAAGACATGTACATAATACTATACACTGCATTTTTATTCATCTTAAACATTACCAACAAGAGGCATGGGATTTAATCAAGAATTTTTATGATTTTAAAATTAGTCCTATTCCTCAATCTTTGAATTATTATCCATACCTCTTAGCTAATGTTGCTTCCAAGTTGACCCATCAAAAGGGTTAATGCCTGACACTTTTTTTGTGGAATTTCTCTATAGTCCCTCAATAGTTGACAACATAACCAATTGGAGGGTGTTTGAGGATGATCAATAGATCATCAATTTCCTTGAAATGAAAGATACTTTTAAACATTCTTTCATTGATGAAGTAAATCATGATCAAGCCTTAAATAGTCACACTGAACATCCTACAAATCAGACAGCTAAGGACAAAGGAAATTCAATGAATATTATTCCCAAGGTTGTGGTGAAATTAGAAAAATTATTCGATCTTCAAGATAAATTCAAGAACATTACCAACTACAATACTAATAGTTCATCTATGCAATATGAGGTGATTAACTTGGGGATAGATAAGAATCCTTAGACTATCAACCTTGAGACCAATTTATCTCCTGCATAAGAACATGCCTTTATCAGATTTTGTAGAGAATACAAACACATATTCACTTGGACATATGATGATCTTAAAAAATTTGATACTAAGATCATCCAACATGTGATACCTTTGAAGCTGATACAAATCCCTTACATCAGGAACTAAGGAAAATGCACCTTAATCTAGAACCTCTCGTGAAATGGGAAATGACCAAGTGACTGGTTCCTAATATTATTTTCCCCTTAAGACATACACAATGGATATTCAATCTAGTTCCTGTGAGGAAAAATAATGGGGATATAACACTATGTGTAGATTTCAAAAATTTGAATAGAGCCTATGAAAAAGATAACTATCATGTTCCTTCTATGGATTAGATTCTACTGTGTGTCTTTGGACTTGACATGCTATCACTCTTAGATGGTTTCTCATGATACAATCAATTCATGGTTTCCCATGATGATCAATTGAATGCTTCTTTCATGATTAAATGTGGGACATATTCCTATAGAAATATTCCTTTTGAACTAATAAATGTTGGTGCCACTTTTCATTGAGCCATGGACATATGTGATTGATAATTAATTATTTTTCCTCCAAATCAAAAATGTAATTTTATCACTAAAAAAATTACTAAGTGCCTCATCATCTAACATCTACACATTTCAAATGGATTCTATATATTCGAAAGGAGTTTCATACATCCCCCCAAATAACACATTTAGCATAATGTTATACATAAAACTAGTAGGAATCCTAAACAAGCCACAATAAGACTTTAATACTCCTATATTTATTCACTAAAATTGATGATTGCTAAATGCTTACAAGGTATAAATAAGGATTCAAACCCTCCACTAACTTTACATTACAAAATATTCATGCCTTAGAAAATGCATGTTGTTTTGTACATAATAACTCCACATGTCACATAAATATTACCACAGTAGAATAAATTTTCAATATGGTAAAATCTTGAGACAAACTTATTGCATCATAAGATTCTTTCACCATTTTTCATACAATGTTTCTTTCTTATCATCCTAGACTTTTTTTTTCACTTGTCCTTTACTTGTTATAAAAACACCATTTTTTGTATGATTCTTAGCTTCCATCATTTGGATATCAATTATTTCCCTTTGAATTTATTATTTTTCACCACTCTACCCTACCCCATTTATTGTGTGAAACACCCATTTTACTGTGAATCATAACTTCCATCATTGACATATAAATAGTAGCTACTCCATTCACCTATTGTGTTTCACTAATATACCGTGACTTATTATTGAGGATGAAAGATCAATTTTACTATGATTTTTAGCTACCATCATAGGTATGTCAATAGCAACTACCCCTTTCATTTCTTATGTTTGATCAGTCTATGTTGCCTATTTTCTCAAGGATGAAACATTGTCATTTTTCTATTATTATCATTGAACATCATTAAGGTATTAACAATAGCTACCCCTTGCACTTGTTGTGTTTGATCACTCTAACCTGGTTCATTTTTTTAAACCAATAAGATTGACAAAGTCAAAGTGCAAGAAAAATATGCACTTTGCACAAATCAACTATATGACAAATTCATAATGATATGCAATAATTTTAATGAACAACACTCATTGTTATAATAAAAATCCATTTCTTGATACATATTTCACCTATCTGACTATCAATCCGATTACATCCTCTTTGGTAGCTTGCGACAAGGTAAAGGCTACACACACCTTAGATGGTCATGTTGTCTAAGGCAGTGAAAGAGGAAGAAGGAGAGGTGAGGGACTTGTTTTCAAGCTCTCTTAGGACCACCCAACTTGAGTATTTCCCCCCCTCATATCCCTAGAGTGCCAAAATTCTTGGGGGTGATATTTATGGGTGATGGGTGAGAAAATGAGCTTGACAAGTTTTGGACCAAATAATAAAAGAAAACAACAAGTTGTTCAGTCTCTTACGGCCTCAGAAAAAATGGTATAAATTGGCTCTCGAGGTAAACTGGGGTCTAAAACAATTATTTTGTGAATGGATTATACAAATATAATAGAATTTGAGATCCAAAATAAATTTAGAAACCTCCATCCATGCCATTTAATATGAATAGAAATTACAAACAACAAGTTTCTTATGCCTCAAATGGATTGAAAACAAGCCCGGAATTGCCCGAAAACTAGTCCAAGTAATTTAAAGAAAGGTTGAGTGTAAAATTTGGGGTCTAACAGTTCAACTATATCTCTCTGATAGGTTGTTATAGCTATAGAAAAAGATGTAATTAGTTGAAAAATAAACATTTACCAAGATGATGGGTGTACTGACGAAAGGTTTGAGACTTTAACAATGTATGAATTTTATTTTTTTAATTTGGTTAATCAAAAAGTAATGCTACCATTCTATTATAAAGGTCCACCCAATTAGGCTCACACCTTTTATATCCCATTTTTTTCCTAAAATAAAATGAGTGACCTATCGTACACCACTTGGTCAGAACAATGAGTGCTCGATGCAGTTCATAGAAGGAGGGGTGAGCTCCTTCTCATCACTATAACTTTTAGGTTCTTAAAGTCACCTAGATGAAAGAAGGATACCAATGCAAAGGAAGAGGCTCAAAATCCCCCGAGGGATT
Organism: Picea glauca; assembly: GCA_000966675.3. NCBI lineage: Eukaryota > Viridiplantae > Streptophyta > Pinopsida > Pinales > Pinaceae > Picea > Picea glauca. Next base: position 429,618 of record JZKD02S0532994.1, read on the forward strand.
TTAGTTGAACTAACCCAAGAGAAGTAGTATTCCAATCCAAGATAAACTATTCATTGTTTAGAACCGTGAGATTTATCCAATGAGACCAATTCAAGAAAATCTCACTCAATTGATACAAGGAAGAGAAACTTTACAAGGGGACCTAATGAGGATTCCCTAGATTTGACTCTTATAATTTTAGAAATTGATAATGCAAAATTGAAAATATGAATCCATCCACGTGGTGAGATCATATCTTTCATTCACAAGTGTGTCTCTTGTTCATCGAGCAGACCACTACCTTTTTATGTTTTCTGATGCTTTTTTGGTTTTGTGTTTTTCATTTTTTTGTTTGTGTGTGGGACCATTTAGGGGAAGAAACATAAAAATGATAAATAAACAAACGTTTACAGAAGAAAATAGTCCCAACTCACCCTTCCTACTAAACTTGAATTTAACTACAATATGTATGATGACAAGAAAACCCAACCACCACCAAATCACAAGGTTATGCTCCTTTAGCCTTCAACTCAGTTGTCATGGAACTTATGAAGTTGAATAAATAATATAATGAAATTAATTTACACTGACTCAACCTAGAGGAATGGGGTTGAATCTCTTTGCAGACTGCATAGCTTCCATGTGCAAAGTAAAATTCAATTGGCTCCTTGGTTATTGGGATGGAAATTTATAATAAAACAATGCTAAATGATATTTATAGTGAAATACATACAAATCTAATTGAACAAAGAATTCTTGAAAATATAAGTCATTTATTTTGAAATTTAATGCTATTTTCATAGTGACATTTGTGAAATATTATGGAAAACCAAATAAACTCAAAATAAAACAAGACTAGGAGTGAGGGGAGAGGTTTTTATATGGTAGTTCACTATTTTTTCTTTCATCCCTACTGGCTCCTTTGCCTCAATCATGTATTTGGGTGGTTCCATACCACTTAGGAGAAACTGAAAAGGAAACCACTCAACTTCCTAGAAGGTTAGAAATATGTTTTAGTGCATGTTATAAACATAAATGAAAATAAAAGAAATTAAATATATTGATATAATAGCCAACAAAGAAGGCTATCCTGGAAGGGCAAATTGACCCAAATGGAAAATTTACCTATTCAAGGAAGCAATAAAAAAGAACAAAAAATGAAGTGAAAGAGAGGGACAAGAAAAATATAACCAACAAAGAAAGGTGGGCTTGAGGACTCTCTTAAAGGACCCCTAGACCTCTTAGCTACCAACTAAGGCTAGTATGCTTAGCTCCTTCCAAAAATATGCACAATCACATAAAAAAAAGATATATAAGAGTTGATAGTAAGGAAAAGTAAACAAATTAAACCGAAGGAAATAGAAAGAAACACCTAGCTAACCAATATCTTAAAGAGATATCCAACATAACTAGAATTCACAACTATTTCTCAACCCTCAACAAGAAAAGATTCAATTCCAACAATCCAATGAGAACTAGGGAACAACAATCACTAATAAACCTAAGAAATCAACAAAACTTAGCTACTATATTCGACAAGTCCTCTCTAATACAAAGGACTTCCTCTTATTTATAAGAGAAGAGGAAGCAAGGGCTAGGTCACAAAACACTTGTCACTTTTGGAAAAGTGACAAGTGGACCACCCCAAAATATTTTTGTCATTTTTCACAAAGAAAATCAAATTGGATTTTATTCCCTAACTAACTTAAAATATTTTGTTTGCAAGAAAGGAAAACATTAGAGAAAACAACTTTGAGAAAAAACATTCCTTGAGGAAAAATGACGATTTGTTTCATATCATCATTTTCCTTGGAGTTTGTGTCTCCCAATGGTGCCTTTGAATGATTTCCATGGTATTGATGCTGCAAATTGAGGAATTCATGGTGTTAGAAAGGATATAAATGGATGTTGGGTTCACCAGGGATGGAGGCCCAAGGTTTGGAGAAAATTTATCCTACATCAAAGGGAAGGGGATCTTTGCATTAGCCATTGAAAGTAAGGAAATTTCTTCTTCTTTATTAGTTTTCAAACCTATTTTTATGCCCCCCTTGGTACCCGTAAGGATGCCCAAGGATTGGAAAATAATGGTTGCAATCCAGGCTCAAATTGGGAAAGGGGGGATCCTACCTGAAATCTTGAATAACTAGTATAACAACCATCGTTTTAAATTTCAAGCCTTCATACTTTATTTTTTCACACCAACATCCAAATTCCTTTCATTTGGTTCTAATTGGACTCAGGTTGAGCACGATATGTCCTTTAAAAGGTTACGAGAATTTGTTTTATCTTAGTTTACGATTTAGAGAAAATATGAAATTAAATATGAAAATCTTAATTGAATTCTAGCAATGAAATCCTTCTCCAACTCTAGAGGGATATGTATGAAATGACTCTTTTTCATTTTCGAAAAATTCGGCCTTAGATGCCTTCAATTAGGCCTCCTTCCAGCACTTACCTTTAGGAAAATGTTGGGGTCCCTAACACTCCTGAAAATTCCTATGGAATTGTTCGATAAATTTATAATCTTGAATACTATAGTTGGATTCTACACTTCGATTCGGTCGTCTGAACTAGTTTCAGGAAAAAATCCACCTCCAAATGAAGAAGTTATGGTATCAGTTCAATCAATGTCTCTTAGGAGGAAAAATTTAATATAAAGTTTTTGAAACATGTTTTATTTGTTTTATTTTCTTTTATATAATATATTTAAATATAATTTGTATAAAATTTATATAATATATAACCAATATTTATAAAAACCATATAAAAAATATAAAACAAAAATATAATATATAAATAACATATATGTTGGCACAAGGGTAGACCCAGGGTTCAATGCTTCAACAACGTACCAAAAAAACCCTAACTACCAACCCTTTCGGCAACACTTGTGAAGAAGATGAAGTCTCACTCGAGGTAGAGGCAGGGGGGTTATAGGACTCAAGTGTCTACAATCTAGCTGGGACACAGATTTGTGATCATAGTAATTAATAGAGCACTTAGCAGTTAACATTCATTAGTCTTTAAACCTTATTCACACCGTAGGTAAAACCCTAATTACAGAGCAACGCAGTATTCAACAAGATCTAACACATCCAAGCACTTAGCACATAGAAATAGATTAGATCTAGAATTCATTCATATCACTAAGCACTAAGTTACTATATCAGATGCATCTAAAATTCATAAAGATTTCAATAGTAATCATAAATCACATCAATCACACAAAGCAACGATAACATAGGATATACGTGGTTCATCCCCAGTGTGGAGCTACATCCACCAATTCTTCATCTTCTTTATTATTTTATTTCAATCTCCTTACATGCACAGAGCCAAAAAACCAACTCTACATAGGATAGGAGATCTGTACGCACCTTGCCAAATCCTCCTTCCCCGAGCTTGGCACATCACAGAGCCTTCTTACAATCACTTGCACTCAGCTCTGTAAGTTCTCAACACACAGTATGCATAGAGCTAACTGAATCACATAGATCTAACTACTTACATCACTTGCACTTAGCATAACACTAATCACTCTTACTTACATCGCCTATCTTTCTTTTTATACATTACAGAAGTCCTAAACATGGGTAAGGGCCATGGGATGACATCCCATACCCGTTACATAAATTCTAAATCCAAAAAGTCCACAAAAGGGGGCAAGATATCGTGATCTTTGCTTTGTTTGGCGCTCCATCTTTGACCAACCTTTTGAAGTCCCAAAAGTGGTCAAACATGACCAACATTTCCTCAAAAACTGGTCAAGGGCCAATAGGCCCCCAACACTCACTTTTGACTCATCCCGAGTCACTCTGACCTGGGTAACTCTGATTCGAAGGCCTCGATCTTGGTTCAAGTTGCTTTGACCTACTATTTTGCCAGAGCCTCCTGCACAAAGAACTCCTTAATAACTTTCTCAGTCATGGGTCCTTCCAAGCATTGTTCCACTGTGGTGACCACTTGTTCCAACTGTGCACCTTATCCCTCAATTTCCTCAAAAAGTGTGCAAGCTTCATCCTGCACCGACTAGAGCCTCTGGGTCACTTCCATGACTTTACTCTGGATGGGATGGACCTGTTTCTGAACCGTGCATTGTTCTTGGGACCTTTTCATCCTCTTGACTGCTCACAGTGGCTTCAACTATGCTTGAACTTTTTCTTCTTGTTGCTTTGCCTCTCAGAGATGTGACTCCAATGTCCTTAGTTCTGGGTCCTCTGCAAGGTGCTCATAGGTCTGTGCACTTCGACTACTAAGCTATTTTCATTCTAAGGCCAATGCCTTGATTCTTTCGATTGTGCTCCTGACAGTTTCTTCTCTCTGATCTCTCACTTCCTGTGGAGTGCTTAGCACTTCTTGCAATTCTAGTTTGACCACTCTTGCTTGGAGCTGTTGAATGGCTTCAGCGAGCTTCCCCACCTAGCTCTGAGTTGTTTCCTATTCCATCTTTGCTAGGCCCATCATAGAGAGAAGTTCTCTAGTGATTTCTTCTTTAACTCCAATCTTCTCCATGAGCAGTTGTTCTTTTTCCTTCTGGAACTGCGCTCTATCCTTTGCAAACTTCACCTGGATGTCGTCTTTCTCTTTCTTTGCAACCTGATGTTGCTCTAGGGATTCTTTCTTTGCTTGCTTCAAATCCTCTATGGCTTGCTCTTTTTCTTCCTGGACTTGATGAAGGCGAGCCTCTGTCGCATCTGCTATTCTGCGTAATTGGGCAGGCTCATATCCCAACTCTGTTCCCTCTGATGGAGGTGGCATAGTAGACACTATGTGGTTCGAATAGAGAGCATGTTGTACTCCTATAAGCTTTGCCTCAATCCTATCAAACATTGTCTCCTATTTGGCTTCGCTTAGCTACAAAATGTCCTCTGAGGTATTTGATACAATGAAAATGATGAGGTCAATGTCATCCACCATGAGCACAATCTAAAATGGAGGTTTAGTGGCTCATGACTTCTTCCACGTTGATGGTTTCTTTGGAGAAACCTTTATTTTCTTAGATGTCTCTGTCTCTGTGAGAGGATCTTTAGATGATGTTACTTCTCCCTACTTCTTCTTGTCTTCTTCCCCTTCATCCTCTTATTTTTCTACTTCGTCACCTCCTCCCCTTTCAAGTGAATCTGAAGTAGTCTCCTCTGATGCATTGTTCAGTTCATGTACTTCTTCCTTCTTTTTCTTCTTGTTGTTTCTAGGTGCATCATATTCTTCCCGGGTGACTACAGGACTTTTGATGAGGTCAGGGTTAGAGAGTTCAGCCTGTTCGATTGGTATGAGGAATTCTGGAGGCCATTCTTTAGTTATTTCTTCCATATCTTCCTTGGTGAGTTTGTAATAGGATTGGAGCTCTTCCTTGTGTTCATCTCTTCTCTGTGATATAGATGAAGTGTCTGTCTATGCAGAACCTCACGATTGGCCTAAACCTATGAAGTGTATTCAGTGTCATGCGAGGGAAGGATTCAATGGCCCTTTTCAGTTGCAGATAATAGGTGTGGAACACCGCATTTGACTGCCATTTCTTCGCCATGTCACTTGAGTACCATAGTATAGTGAACTTCGCAGCTAATGGTTCAAAAGACTCAATTTTAGGGAACGTCGCTCGTTCCGACATATCCTAAGCAATGAAGGAAATGAGAATCAGTAGCCAACTAAAATGAAACTCATATCCTTGGTCTTGCACTTCGTGGAAATCTTGCTCTAACTGGTTGACAAGGTAGCTCACCCAGTTCATTTGCAGGCCCTCAACGTATTTTTCTACGAGGTCGACGACAAACCCCATGACCTGCATTGGTCTATTCTTCCTGATGATCTTACCAGTGATCAATTGGAAAGCTAGGTTCATGATTCCATTCTGGATGGAGGATACCTTGTAGCCCTGCTTCCCCTTCTCCACATCACCATAGGTGTCTTTTATTCACTATGCCAGAGAGCGATCTGCAGCCTTCCCTGGGTAAAAATCCTGTGGGTCTGGTCCTTGCATGCTCAATCTGGTGATCTGGTGGATCATCGTCGAATCTACAATGATGTGGCTATCCAACCATAGGTAACCTCCATGGAAGCACGACAACAAGAGTTTAACTCACACGTTAACCTCCCGATGTCTACCAAAGTGTGGTATCATCATCACATTAAGGATGGTTGATCTTTCGATGTCCATGGTCCACGACTAGGGGATTATCTTTGACTTCTTCCCCATTTTTTTGGTCAAATACTTATGTGGTGCTAGAATTCCATAATTATTTCGATCTCCCAAGTTGAAGGCACTAATATTCAACATCAGAATCTATCTTAACTATGGTCCAACTGCATGTATCCCCTTCGGGAGGTATGCAGTGATCAATGTATAGTTGAATTCCCTCGAGACGTTGTCATGACTAACCGTGCCAGCCATAGGTGGGATATAGTCAAGCATGATTTATGGGATGAGCTTCATGTTTTCCAAGTCGTCACGATGCTTTCTTTGTTTCTCTGTCACAGTTCGGGACGGCCTAGATCGACATCTAGTCGATGGGGATGCTTTCACTCCTCTCGTCGAAGAAGCTTATGCTTCTGCGGAAATGACCTTCTCAACCATGAGGTCTATGAGGATCTCTTCGATGGATTTCTCTACTACGCTAAGGTCACCCGACATACACGCTCGAGATCATATATCTCAGGTCAGTGAACAAAAACTCAATGTAACAGAATGGGTGGCGAGGTCTCAATAATCACAACATGATAATAGTTAGCTCTATATGGGCTTGAATAATCATTGTTTTCAAAAGTGTCCCCGATGAGACATTCAACGGGTTAAATAGATAACATCGTAATGGGATCCTCCAATGGGTAGGAATGCCTCAATAAATGTGATTCCATTCATTATGGCACAGTCCCAATGGTCCAATGGCAATGAATCTGACAATAACTGCATTTCTAGTCATTCTGGAGCATCGGTCTAATGGTCGGGATGCCTCCAACGGTCATATTTCTCCATCGTGGAGAAGTTCCAATCAAAATTGTTCTACTATTCCGACGAGGTTCAAGTTCTGCAAACCTTCTTTCTGTGAAGTCCTCTCTAGAGATTCCTACAATTTTTCTAACTTAGCTTTCTTCTTGCTAAGATTTCTGGCCTTCTTTCCTATGATCTGAGTTATTGGGTTCCTCTTTCTATTCTTATTCTTATTTTTACTTAACATAGTAACTTCACACTAGTGAGGGTCTTTCACAGGGTTCGAGGGTTATACTTTTTCTCTTTTTAGAATAGGTGCTCTACTCTCTTGCATGGATAGGTTATTTAAACCTTCTTGCATTTTCTCAACTTTGACAACTAGGTCTCTGGCCCTCAGTAGCTTTGACTTGTCCTCATGTTCTTCTATTAAGAACACTATTCTCCTAGCCATGAAATCTCTTAATTCTTTCTTTTCTTGTTCTGGAGCTTCCTCTTCTTCTTTCCTTCAGATCTGATCCTTCTCAACCCAGGTTCTTCCTAGCAAAAGTGCAAAGGGGGCGATGTTCTAAAAAAACTTAATAACCTCGAATTCTTCTTCTATCGATGTTCTATGGGATATCATAGGTATATGGGAAAGTCTTTCACATAGGTTTATGAACTTCCCTTTAAATAATCCTATTCCTCCCAATGAAGGAACCATAACAGGCTTTCCCAAAATTTTCCAAGTACTTTCTGTAATGATATTCACTTGTGTTTCTACATCCAATACACAGTCTATGTCGAGGTCTCCTATTCCCATTTCTATGCACTCTGTCTATTTTAAGATCTCTGGTAAACTAATGTCTCTGTGATCATTCAATGTTTCTTTCATCTGCAATAATATAGTCTCTAATTCTCTCTGGTGGTCTAGCATATTCTTAGTCTCTTGGCCTTTCTCATGTTTTTCCTATCTCATATTTATCTTTTCAACTTTAGCAATCATCTTATGGAAATCCAAATCCTCATGATCCACATATTTACAAAAAAGACAACTAGGACCTCTACCAGGGCATTCGTTAGCAATATGTCTTGGTCTTCTACAATTATAACAAAGAGTCAATTATCACATCACTTTCACTTAGCATAGCACTACTCACTCTTACTTACATTGCCTAGATTTCTATTTATACATTACAAAAGGCCTAAATGTGGGTAATAACCATGGTTCGACATCCCATACCTGTTACATAAACCCTAAACCCAAAATGTCCGCAAAAGGGTGTTGGAAGATTGGTTATTTTCATTGATGTCAACCCTAGTCATTGGTTTTGGACTGCAATATTGATGAAGGTATTTGGACATGAAGAACAATGCACATGAAGATACAACACCCATGGATGTATAATATACATCATGTTGTTTCTAGTGGTATGTCGCACGTCACGTGGATCCTCATGGTTGAGGAGTAATGAATTTTTGAAGATGACAAAGTGAATTGAAGAAGGAAGCACATGTAGGCCCTCAATATAATTAAATAAAAGAATTACAAAATAAGAAAGTGTCAGGCCGGCCCTAATGTTAAAAGGAAGTGACATAAATGGTATAAATAAATATCACTATGCATTCATTTGATACACAAGTCAAATTTCAGAGGAAATCAGAAGTAAAGAAGGCTAGATTTCAAGGGAGGATGAAGTCTTTTGGTGATGTGTTCTAAGGTATGTTATTTTTAGATCATCTTACCATTTTCGCTATAATTTTTTTCATGGAATGATTCAGATGGTTAAATTGTTATGGTATTGGGAAGACATATCAAGGTACATGTGGTAAAAGTTTCAGCTCTTGATTTGCTATAATTATGGAGATACACTATGTGGAAGATAGGGTTTTTGACCAGTCCTGAAGCTAGTCAATAAACAAGTGTTCCGGGTAAAACAGTCATAACGTCTTCATAGAGAATCCAAATGAAGTGGAACCAATTTCATTGGAAATATTACGAATTTTAGTTTCTTTTGTATGAGTTTCCAAATCTGATTTTAAATATTGAGCGTGGGGCATTCTGTACAAGTTCGCTCTCCTGAGTAAACCAGAATTGAATAAAGTCTACCATTCTTTATATAACTTCTTTTTGGGGAGGATTCAAGGAGTGAAACTTGGAGGAGTTTCACAGAATACATTGAGTAATATTATCTATAGGATTAGAGTATTCCAAGAATTGAATAATTACAGAAGTTGAAGAAGACTCAGGAAGCATTATCAGACTCTATGTGATGGTTGGTTGATGGTGATGATTTAATGTAAAGTTTTATTATCTCTCATATATTCTTGGGTGGAAGGAAGGGGAAAGGATGGAGAGG
>JZKD02S0532994.1:439392-463624 GCA_000966675.3 Picea glauca
GAAGAAAGAGCTACATAGACAGTTGATGAGAAGTGGACCAGGATACTAGAAAGAAGGAATGATTACAAAAGAGATGAATATCCAAGAAGACCTCCTACCTCCAGGAATCAAAGAATCTTCAATCAGTATGAAGGAAACTACAGAAGAGTAGATCATGAACCCAGATGGACTACATCACAAAGAAGGCCACTTACTCCAAGGTATCAATTTTTTTTTCTTGGTCATTGTTATACTTGCAAAACTTTTGGACATAAGGCAATTAATTGCAGAATCAATGAAAGGAACAAATACACAAGAAACATGAATAGTGTAAATAGAAGATATGGAAATAGTCGTGGATTTGTCAATAGAAGTTATAATTCATTTTCCCCATTGATGGACAAAAATATTGTATGCTACAAATGTAATTATCTTGGTCACAAAGCACGAGATTGCAGATATATGAATGAAGATGTGTCTATGCCAACCAAAGTATGGATAAGGAAATAGATTCCAAACAATGAATATTGTCAAATAGAATTAACTGTTGAAGAATGTAAAGAAGAAGATGAATGATACATAGATAGTGGATATTCTTCACACGTGACCGGGGATCAAGACAAATTCATTAGCTTGAAGAGAAAGTGTGGCAATGTTGCATTTGGAGATGACTCATTTTCCAAAATACATGGAGAAGGTGTAGTAGAGCTTGGAAGGAAAAATGTAAAAGAAAAGAATGTCCTATTGGTTGAAGACTTGAAGCATAATCTACTCAATGTTAGTAAAATGTGTGATCAAGGATACACTCTTACGTTTGACTTGCGAAATTGTAAAATCATAGAAAATAACTCAGGAAGATTGGTTGCAACTGCAAAAAGAATACCAAACAACATATACATACTAGACGTGAATAAGAGAGAGAAGACAGAAGCCACACAAAAGGATTCCAAGGAAGAAAAAGTCCCAAAGACAAAAAATAAGGATGAAGTATTATTGAGTGGCACATGTTCAGGGGGAGCAATCCCAAAGAAGAAGGTTACCTTTTTCCATTAAACTCAGGGGGAGATGCCCTACCCTTTTCCATCGATGTCAAAGGGGGAGATAAATTGGGATCATGATGATAGGGGTAGCATACGTGTTTCCATCAATGCCAAAGGAGGAGATTGTTGGAAGATTGTTATTGTCATTGATGTCAACCCTAGTCATTAGTTTTGGACCACAATATTGATGAATGTATTTGGACATGAAGGAAAATACACATGTAGATACAACACCCATGGATGGATAGTATACATCATGTTGTTTCTAGTGGTATGTGTCACATCACGTGGATCCTCATGGTTGAGGAGAAATGAATTTTTGAGGATGACAAAGTGAATTGAAGAAGGAAGTACATGTAGGCCCTAAAGATAATTAAAGAAAAGAATTACAAAATAAGAAAGTGTCAGGTTAGACCTAATGTTAAAAGGAAGTGACATAAATGGTATAAATAAATATCATTATACATTCATTTGATACACAAGTCCAATTTTAGAGGAAATCAGAAGTAAAGAAGGCCATATTTCAAGGGAGGATGAAGTATTTTGGTGATGTGTTCTAAGGTATGTTATTTTCAGGTCATCTTACCATTTTTTCTATAACATGTTTTATAGAACGATTAAGATGCTGAAATTGCTATGGTATTGAGAATACATATCAAGGTATCGGTGGTAAAAGTGTCAACTCTTGATTCACTATAATTATGGAGATACACTCTGTGGGAGATGGGGTTTTTGACCAGTCCTGAAGCTAGTCAATAAATAGGTGTTCCAAGTAAAATAATCATAACTTATTCATAAAGAATCCAAATGAAGTAGGGCCAATTTCATTGGAAATATTACAGACTATAATTTATTGTATGTGAGTTTCAGAATCTGATGTTAAATATTGATCGTGGGGCATTCTGTACAAGTTCACTCTCCTGAATAAACTAGAATTGAATAAAGTCTACCATTCTTTCTATAACTTATTTCTGGGGAGGATTCAAGGAGTGAAACTTGGAGGAGTTTTAGATAACACATTGAGTAATATTATATATAGGACCAGAGTATTCCAATAATTGAAGAATTATAGAAGTTGAAGAAGTCTCATGAAGCATTATCAGGCTCTATGTGATGGTTGGTTGATGGTGATGATTTAATGTAAAGTTTATTATCTCTCATATATTCTTAGGTGGAAGTAAGGGGAAAGGATGGAGAGGTCAACCCTCTCTTAATATTGGAGGATTGTATATTCCTCTTGGAGGTTTATCCCTCCCTTTATATTTGGAAGATGTAGCTACCTTTGGAAGTCATTACTTCCCTTGAACAATAACTATTGATTATTTCTCATATATTGTGCATGGTGTATTGTGATGTATTGGTGTAACTCTAATACTATTGTTCATTTATAATTGGATATAATTGAATGGTTTAAGTATAAGTTGAAAATATTTTTAAATTGTACTTGATACTGATTCACCCCCCTCTCAGTATCAACAAAGGAGGCGAGATCCTGCGATCTCTGCTTCGCCTGGTGCTCCATCTTCGACCAGCCTGTCGAAGTCCCAAAAGTGGTCAAACATGACCAGTGTTTCCTCAAAGCCTAGTCAAGGGCCAAAAATATACATGATATAAAATATAACGTATAGATTTTTTATATAGAAATTGTTTTAAAAAAACATGTATTAAAAACTATATATTAATACATTAAAAAAATTAATCACCCCACCATATACCATAACTTTAATAAAACAAACTGTGGTAGGACAAACCCCTACCCCTTTTACTTTATGTTTCACAATGGAATGACGTGTAAATGTGGCTCTTGGATGGTGCCCAGAAAATGGAAATAGAAAGTCGCTCTCTAGAGGCCAAGTGGAGACAGAAGATTAGTGGTGTGATTTGGGTAAACCATGTGCAGATGAGGAGGGGATGTTGTTTATAGGGGTGGATGGGAGAAGAATTGTACACATGGGCTTGTGGAACGAGGATGCATCCTTATGTAAAAGTTTTTTTGTAAAGTGGGTTTTAAAACTTAGAGAGGGGATGGGATGTTGCAGGTTCAACCTCCCACCCCCCCTCTCTTTTTCCCTTTTTTTTTTGCAATTTATATATGGAGGGAGGAAAGGGGAGGTTTGGGGTTCAAAACCCCTCCCCTTCAAATTTTCATGTACATACCTAGAACAACGCAACAAACAAATATTTTAATAGGGTCGTATGAGCTTGTACCAAGTGCCCAAGAGGGGTTCAAATCCCTCCCCTCTTGCAAATTCACACTAAAAAATTACTTAAGAAACAATAAATATGAAACAACAGTGAACGATATGAACCATAATCTTTATACAGTCAAAAATTATCCATTTCATCCTCCCTTGAAATCAAACTATAAATTCCAATGGAAATGATCATCACACAAAGGAACAAATAACCTCATCTAGAAAAATTCAAACCAATGCTAAAAAATTATCACAAGCAACTCTCATTTAGATTTTGAACCAGTGAGAGCACATGCTTCAACAATTAACTCAACCATAAACCATTTAATATGATAGCATCTGTATTTGATTTGAAAGGATGAGAGAGTGAAAACAAGTATGCGTACTTGGTAAGTCTATCAACAATCACCATGATGCCACTCTCTCCTTCAAAATTCGGTAACCTTGTAATGAAATCCATGGAAACCTCCTCCCAACGCTGACTTGGAATGGATAATGGTTGTAAAAGACCTAGGGTGTTAATTTTTTCCACCTTATTTTTTTGGAAAACCAAACATTCTACCACAAACCTTTGAACATCGGTCTTAAGGCCATTCCAAAAATATTTCCTCTTGACCCTATGATAGGTTGTCAAATATCTTGAGTTCCCTCCTACCATAGAGATGTGCAATTCCGGATGTACCTTTTTCTTGAGTTGTGATTTATTACATAAATATAAGTGATATTTGTACCATAGTGAATCATTTTTCCATGTAAATGTATCGGGTGCACCGGAAGCTTGTTGCAACCTTTGAATGTGATTCCACACTTCTTTGTCATTCTTCCATTCATCCCTTTGAATGAGAGGCCCACAACATTTTTCTTCCATTTTTTGTAGATGATTTCAAATTCATAACCCAACATCTTAGTCACCCATTTTTGTTGTTCTTCTGAATATAGTCTTTGTTCCAAGACATATTTAAGACTACCATGATTTTTTTGACCTTTAAGTGCCTACCTATTAGGTAAGGGAACCATTGATTCAATGCATGTAGTATTTCCATAATTTCCTTCTCTTAAATGGGTTTGTGTAAGTCCTTTCCCTTGAGTGGTTGACTTTCAAAAGGAAGGGGCCTTCCTTCTTACATTAGAAAAACACCAATGCCATTTCTTGAGGCATCACATTCCACAATAAAGGTTTTTGTTAAGTCTTATGTGGTCAATACAAGAGATTTTCACATTTCCTCTTTCAGTTCAAAATCTTGAGTTGCCTCTAGAATCCATGAAAATGCATCCTTCTTAGTTAATGTAGTTAAAGGTGTTTCTATTCTTCCATAGTTCCAAACAAACTTGTGGTAGTAACCTGTCAAACCCCAAAATCCTCTAATATTCTTCAATGTTTTAGGAATCTACCAGTCCATCACGGCTTTAATATTGTTAGGGTATACCTTGACACCTTTATAAGATACAATATGACCCAAATACTCTACCTCCTTCACCCCAAAGAAACATTTGGACAGTTTGGCGTGTAATTGTTGCTCCTTTAGTAGCTATAGCACCCTATCAAAATGTCGAACATGATCTTCCCAAGACTTTCTATAGATTAGTATATCATCAAAAAATACTAACACAAATTTTAGAAGGAAGGGCCTGAAATGGAATTCATCAACCCTTGGAATGTGGAAGGTGCATTCGTAAGGCCAAAAGGCATGACCAAAAATTCATAGTGGCGTTAATGAGTTCTAAATGTTGTTTTTGGGATATCTTATTCCTTCATTCCAATATGATGATACCATGAACAAAGATCCAACTTTGTGAAATATATTTCTACATGTAGTTCATCTAACAATTCATCAATGATGGGAATGTGAAACTTATCTTTAATGGTGATATTGTTGAGCTCTCTATAATCTGGACAAATACAACATGATTCCTCTTTCTTGAATACCATTACCACCAGTGTTGAGTAAGAGCTTTGTCTAGGTCTAATAATGCTAACCTATAACATTTCTTCAACCATATGCTCAATTTCACTCTTCTGGGCATAAGGGTATTTGTAAGGATTGATGTTAGGAGGAACACTCCCAGTAATTAAGTGAATAACATGATCATGATCGTGATAGGGTGGAAGACCTATGGCAATATCTTCAAATACTTTGGAATGGTTATCGAGCATCCATTGGAGATATAGGGGAATATATGGCTTAGAGGTTTGAACATCTAGTGAGAATAGTTGTACAATTACACCCTGATGCCCCTTTTTCAATAATTTTGTCATTCCATTAGAGATTAACACCTTACTGGGTTTCCCTGTGATACACCTTAACTCAAATTCCTTTCCTTCCAATGAAAATTTCATGAAAAGTTCTTGAAAATTAAAATCCATTGTTCCCAATGATTATAACCATTGGACCCCTAGTATGACATCATCACCACCCATGGGTATAGAAATCATTGGACTATTCATTACATATTCCCCCATAGTAATTTTGATCTTATGGAATTTTCCTGAGCAATTGAAAGTTCCTCCATTTTCAATCATTACTTGAAAGTTTGGTGCTAGATATATAAAGCAATTGGGAGCTTTGGATAATTTACAGTGAATGAATTATGAGTACTACCATAATCAATTGACATTATTACATTTTTCTTTTTGATATATCCTTCAATATTGAGGGTTTGAGGAGTGCTAATTCCAACCAATGCATGACATGATATGGTGGGAGTCATCTCTTTAGAAGAAATCTCTTCTACATCTTCATCTTGAGATTTTTCTTGTTCTTGTTCTTGTTCTTCTTCCTCTTCACAATCTATGTAGAATAATTTATTCTCACCGCACTTATGTCCCTTACTGTACTTATTGTCACAATTAAAGCATAAACCTTTTTTTTTCTTTGCTCCAATTGTTGTGGTATCAACCTTGTAGGTTTAGGTGGTTTAGAAGAAGGAACATTATTTTCTCGATAGATGTTAGGGGTGGTCCTTCTAGTAGCCATAGCCAGATTTTTACTTTCAGCATTTCTCTCCACCCTGAATGAATTCTCCAATTAGTTGGGTTACCAAAGGTGAACCTCATGTTGAATATTATCCTTTAAATTTCCTACGAATAAATAAATAAATAATGTGCTCATCTGGAATATCTGTTACCTTTATATTCAGACTTTGGAAGTTCTCAATGTGCTCTGTAACTAAACCCTTTTGCTTGAGATTTCTCAATTGGCTAAAGAAGGTATTTTTCCTTGTATCCTCATAGTGTGCTATCATTTCTTCCGTGAAAAGTATCCAAGTGACAAGTGATTTGCGAGAAAAAATCCATCGATACCAAAAACACTGATTAGGTTCTAAATATAAGGATGCAATTCATACCTTTTGTGTGTGTGGCACACCATGTAGATCAAAGAACTATTGCATCTAGATCATCCATGTGATTGGATCCTTCCTATCAAAATTCCTCATATTGATCTTAGGAAAGTGGTTGGTCTTCAACCCAAAGATGGACTTTCTCCAATATTGATTCATCTTCCTTGTGTCCTCATCCTGAATTTCATGGGATACACTGTCCCTTTCAGGTGGCCTCTCTATTAGAAAATTTTTAAACCTTTCCTTGATCTCCCATTTTAATCCATCCATCTTAGTATCTGTCATCACTTCTATCTTAGCTTGAGTTAAATCCATCATATTCCGTAGTTCATCTTTTGTTATTGCCTTATTTTGTAAATCATCTATGTCTTTGTGCATTTCTTCACCTTCATCAAGAGTCCAAATAGGACTATTTGAGGGGTTATTTGGTGTAGAAGTTCCCTTTTTTGGTGGCATGTTTTCCAAGTATCACTACAAGGTAAGAATTCCTAATTGGCTTAGGCAAAGGTCCTCACAAACAAGGGAGTGTCAAGTGTTATATATCTTTGATTTATGTGTAGGGTCCAACAATATTACCCAACCCAATATCTTAGGGCACTAACTAAGAAGGATTGACCATCCCCTTAGTTGTACTATTTGACTACCCAGGTTCTAGAGAGTGATCTCCTTGAGTGTTGTTCTCGATGTACTATAGCAACAAGATGGACATATGGTTTACTCGGTTGGTCTCGGGATTCTAGGGGGTCTCCTGATATATGCCAGGTATGTGAAAGATCAAATATGTATTATTTTTGTCTAATGAGTAACCATTTGAAATGGGTGTTCCAATATACTCTAGGTACGTGGAAGAACCACATTGTCCCCAGGTTGTAGCGCTGACAAGTAACAACATCTCCTATGTATAGAGATGTTGGAATACGTATGTACCTAAAAATCAATAATATTCTCCCAAATTTATGTGATACTCCTTTTATCCCACTTTATTCCACTTTTTTAATCACCCCAATTGGATCTTCTAGTCAAAAGATATGAAAATTTCCAAAAAACAAAAACGCACCTTTTAAAACCCTGATTTGGAGACTGTTCTACTAGCCAACATTTCTTCTATTGTAGCTCTGCAATTTTGGCCCTTATGAGTCTAAAATTTCGTCTTGAGGTAGCTTGATGTGTATTCTTTCGAACCCCATAGTTAGACCAAGATTGGATTCTCCAAGAGAATTTTATGATAACTTTCCCAAGATGTGCTAATTGTTTCCCTTTCAGAAGAGAAAAATTGTACGACCTAATGCGTGTCACTATTTTCACTTCATAATTTTAACTATGCACCAATAAAATGGTCCATACTCTAACCAATGGAATAGGTCTCACTCAATTTGGAGGTTTGTAGCTTCAAATGTTACAGTTTTCCCAAGAACACTTGTTTTAGACTAAAATATGGACCAACTGAAAACTCTAATTTCCTTAGAGAATATATTTCATAGTACAATGAGTAAAGGGATGAAATTTGTACACACGATACTTCACTATTCCTCCTTTGTACTGTAATAATTTTAGAACCTGAAACCAATACAAAAAAAAATTGGAGCTAAACTACCAACAAGTCTTGTTTCAGACTAGTTTCAGGACTAGTCAAAAACCCTAACTTGAACAGAATGTATCTCCAAAAATATAATGAACCAAGATATGAAACTTGGACCCAAGTTATATCTATATGTCTCCTATACACCATATAAATTCCATATCTTGAAATGATGTAACACATTGGTTTTTAAGCCTCATGTTAAATAATGTATTTTTTTAAGTTATGAAAGGCCATAGTGCCTAAACAACTGAAAGAGGCCAGTGTGCCTAGGAAATGTAATGTTTTCATCATTATTAATAATACATACATTTCTAAATGCTATATGGACAAGGAAAAGATTTGTAGGGGGATATGATTCCACAAGAGAGGGGGTTTTAAGGGGATAAGTATTTATTTTATATTTTATTTAACCATTTTGGTTAATGGAGAATAAAAGTTACGTGGGCATCTTGGGAGGAATGCCTAGTGGTTCCTTGATTTCAAGAATTACATAAAGCCATATTTTTTTTGGGATGGGGGTTCTCCCTTTCTTGTTCTTCTTCTTCACTCATTCACTCATTCATCCAATTTCTTGTTGTTCACACCTTTCGTGGGGATTTCACTCCATTCATTTCTTCACCCACTCGTCTTTCCTCATTCATGTCTTAGCTTGAGAAAGGGAAATGAAATGTTGAAGAAAAACCATGGTATGGTTGGTCGTAGAGATTACTGGTGTAATCCAACCATAAATTAAGACCTACATGTCTGAGATGCTTTTGTTTGTGCCCAGTCTTGCTCAGGGTTGTGAGTCCTGAGAGTCCCGGCATGGAGATTTTGGAACGGTTGCACTAGAGCCATGGAAGGATATGGACATCCCGAGGGACTGCATGGAAGGGAAAGGGGGGTCCATTATCTTGGGTTGTGCAGATAGAGTAGAAGAGAGATGGGTACTTGGATTGTTGTGGGTGTTGGGAAGCATGTGAGAGCTTGAGTGCTGACTGGTTTCAGAAGCCTAGTGACACTCTAGAATTGTCCTTGTGGATTCATAGCCCTGGCTTGGGGATGAAATTGTTGTTGAGACTTGGATCAATAGTGTCTATGTTTGGGTGGAGAATCCTTGGTCTTCAGACATTTGGTGTCTTGTTTTAGAAAAGATAAGTTCTCTTTGTTATGGTTATTTTCTTGTGTATCTTTATTTTCGTTGTGTATTTAATTATCTATGGATTTCACATCTATAATATGCATACGTGCTAGTTATTGTTGTGCATGTCATATGGTTTATCTATTTTATATTTAGCATGAATATTGATCAATGCATGTGAAGGGGACTTGGATGGGTCATGTAAGTAGAAATTGAATAAAAATGTTCATAGAGAATCATTGTCGAAATGGCCAAATTTCAAGTTACAGAGCATCCATGAGTGCCAGGAAGGTGCTGAGAGCACACCTTAACTGTGCTTGAAATCTCTGGAGGTGTAGTGGTTTAGGAAACCACAATGGTCATTGATTGGGTCCACAATATTTTACGTGGGTTGTTAGATCTGTTTGAAAAGGCTTGAGTCCTTCATAGCCATTAGATATGGTAAATGAGTATGGAGGTTAAGAACTGAAGTCCTTCGGACCTCACCACTCTGACCTTTTTAAGTTCTTTGTCTTAAAAGAGGCAAAAGCCTCGAAACTCTGAAGTTCTAGAGTGAATCTACATCATATATCAATGAGAGAAGTACATGACCATTGGATTTGGCTAAGGACATATATGGGTCATTGGATCAAGCATAGATCAGGAGGTGAATTACAATAGAGAAGATCAGATCCCATCCTTCAGATTTGTGCGCAAGTGCGTGTGAGATGTAGATCTCATGGTAGTTTGGAGGTTCGACACTCCAGGAGAAGTGATTCCTTAAGTTGCCAGGAAGAAAATATCCCGAAATCCTAAACTCCAGAATAAATCTGGGTCATTCGTGTTGGGGACACGTGTCCGCAAATTAGCGATTATTCGCTAATTCAGCGTTCGAGAAATTTGTAGTTTTTTGTTGAGAGTTCTTCGAAGCCCCGAAGCTCCGAAGTATCAGAGTAGATAAGGATTGTTCGTTGATGGGGAAACATGTTTGTAGATTATAAAGTACTCAACCTTCGGGAGAATTTTGGGAGAAAAGTGTTTTGGTGTGGAAAGCTCCAAAGTTCCTAAGCTCTAGATAGCATATATTCAGAATTTTCCAGGTCGACGTTCAAATGTTTTGAAATGTTCTAGTGTGAAATATTATAAAGTCTCAGATTGTCAAAGTCTCGAAGCTCTAGGGAGCACCTGTTCAGTAATTTGGTGTTCGATAGTTTTGAAGTGTTCCGGTGAGAGATCCTCCGAAGTTCACAGTCCTGAAGCCCCGAAGTGACATAAAATGCTGATGTCACCTAGGGTGACATGGACCCACTTTATATAAGCCATGATTCATCTTATTTTGTGATTTTCATAAATATTTTGTGCCAATTATAACTTGACATGTGTCACCCGTAGAATGGGCCACATGTCATCTCCATATTTTCTCCACGTATCACCCCCTGATGCGTTGTTGCTAATGAGACTCTGGAAGTTCAGAGATTCAGGATTCAGGGATATGGGAGTATGTTGTTGTAAGAACCTTCAAAGTCCGAAGCTACAAAGCACCAAAGTAATGATACTCCAAAGAGTCTCTTCAGGAGTTCGCTAGTTCAACATTCAGAGGGAATGTTGTGTGGTATATGTGGAACCTTAGAAGCCTGAAGTTTCGATGTTTCGGAGCCCGGAAGCTCCAAAGAAAGATCTATTTGGAAGATCGCTAATTCTACATTCGGGGAAAATGAAGTGTGATGAAGGTGAAATCCCCGAAGCTCAAAGTTCTGGAGCCCTGAAATCCTGAAGCTCTGTGTTAGCAACATTTCTTGTCTTCGACATCGGGATACACAAGTCTACAGGTTGTACAAGGAGCACCCAAGCACAACGCATAAAATAAGTCCTTTTTGGACTTAAAATCAAACGAGCGGGAATTTCATTCTTCAGCGGAAAGGATTCAGCGATAGAGAAGAACAACAATTGATGGGTAATTACAGATTAACCAAGTTGTGTCAAGTATAGCGCTAAAATTTTTAAGTAAGTCAACGGTCGGAATCCTTCATGAGGCACTCGCAAAGTTACAAGGGTCGTTGATCGCAAGAAGTTCAAAGCGCAGTGTTATTTCTCGAGCTCGGGGTTCGTGAGTTCGAAGGGTGGACCATATCGTTTTGGTTGCGTGAGATCCCGAGTTACGAAAAGTGTCCGGAGGAGGTCAACTGTTGCTGACCATCGCGTCTCAGGATTTCACAAAGGGAGAATGCCAAAGTCTGATACTCTGAGTCATGAGGTCCTGAGTAGCAAGAGGCGCTAGTACTTGGGCCATGGCAAATGGTTACATGTGGAGAGTGCTAACCAGAAAGGGAGCCTTACCCATATCACCGTCTCGGGAAGTGAGAGTTGAAGAAGAGGAACCAAGGGTCTCCGACTTGCGAATCGCGAAATGAAAAGAACTTTAATGACGGGTCCACAGTATCGCCGAAAGTGTTCTGGGCCATCCGATCAAAAGAAGGGTACGTGATGCGCGATTAAATTCTATCATCCCTTGGCGCATCGCAACCTCAAATAGCAAGGATCGACCTCCTCCCAGCCTCGAGGCACGAAGCGCCGAAAGTGCCCAAAGGCAGGCCCACAATATCAAGGAGCATTCTCAGCCGTCCATCTAAAGGGGACACCTAGTGTGTGATTAGGCTCCCTGCCTTCTCGCCCATCATGATTTCAAGAAGCATGGATCAGCCCACTCATATCCGTGAACACCGAAAGCACCTTTGGGAGTAAACACAGGGTCATATCCCGTGGTCACTTGGGAGACAAAGAGAGTTGTGCCAGAGGGGCCAAAGGCATCGAGTTCAGTTACAGAGGAGATCATTGTGACCCCCAGGCACCATCGGATACGATCTTAGTCCTTTGCCTCGCTTGGAGTAAATGAAGGCATGAACGAGTGGTTGAAACCTCCCTTCATTCATTAAATGTGAGATATGTAAGGTCTAGCAAGCGGGCTGCTCGAAGGGGTCCTGTGTACCGTTTTCTTTAAAAGAAGCCATGTCAAAGTCTTCGAAGAGACAGAGAAGTCTGCACACACTAGCTTGGCACTTAATGGCTCATCTACCCTCCTTACAAGATCCATGCGCAGTTAAGGTGGCGCGTGAAGAAGGATTTCAGTATGAGTTTGACTGAAAAGACACCGAGCCCTGGGTGACTGGGCACGCCTCTATTAGGTGAATTTTCCTGATTATATAGGCTCAGTTTTTGTATTTTGTAAGCATCGATGGTAGAGCAAAGCTCTTGATTGTAAAGTTTTAACAGATATCCTAGCTTGGGTTATGCATCTGTATGTAAGATTTCTTGTTTAATTTCAAAACGTCTTTCTTTTATTGTCTAAGTTTTCATCTTATACTAAGAGAGTTCGTGATCGACTGATTCACACAAATTATGACAATTATGTTGTGATAAAAGATTTATTATGGCACTATTGTTTTCTCTGGTTCTTTGTGTTTGAGCATAAGAAGATCTTGCATTTAGATGTCTTCTTCCATAGTCTATTAGGAACGTGATGTTTATGACCGACCTTTGCATCTCTCTAATAAAAGTCTCCCCCCTACTCACCCTTACCATAACTCACTGTCTGAAGTTATCTAAGACCTCACTTTCCCATGCATGCTCAGCCTAGTTTCGGAGTTAGAACCACATCATTGTGAGTTAACTTCCATTTGATCACCCCATTAAACAAATCGTGACATAAACTGTTGGGCGTCGGGCTCTGCTCCTGCTACAATCCAGGGGTGACTTCCGACGCTAACATTTTTGGCACCGTTGCCAGGGAAGAAGTTGAAAACTTTCCCCGGGATTGAATGACATTGAGCCTCTGATTCTGAAGGTGCATCAGGTATCAGAGCCTTTTAAAGATTGTTGTTGTGTACTTGGCGACTCCATTGTGATGACTCCACTGTGGTGAACCTGTCGTGATTAATTGTGGCTTTCAAAGGTAGACACACGCGGTCTCATCCACAGCTGCCTCTAGATACACCTGAAACTGATCCAGAGGTGGTTCTCAGGAAAGGAAAGGCCCCTGAAGAAGAAGCTTCCACCGTCGAAATAGGTAATCCACCATCTCCTTCTGTAAGAACTCCATTTTCTCCTCCTAAATTTCGTAATAGACCTCCTTCGGAGGTTTCCCGTTTCCTGAATTTCGGGAGTGTTCCTGGTGAGTTTTCCCCTTCTGGTCTGGGATCAGAGGGAGAAATCCTTGTCACTCCCCTCTCCTCTGAAGTTGCACCTTGGCATGGACCCAAGACTACAGAAGATTTCCCCACTCTTGCACAAAGAGGAGCACCTGTTGACTTGATCTCATTATCCTTCTCCTTAAGTCCCCTCTTGTTTCCCACTCCACTTCGAGACTCATTCCCAGTAGCCCCTTCGCGAACTCCCTCTCCTCCAAGCTCTCCTCCACCTATTTTTTCTATGGTTGGTGATAATCCCCCTTTGAATAGAATGGACGCCATAGTCGCTGCCAGATATGCTCCCTTAATGCTATCTCATCCTATGAATCCTCTTCCTGCCAGAGATTACTTGAAATACATGCCCAAGTTCATTGGGGAAGGGGACATAACCACGGAAGAGCACCTGGCTTCTTTCTACAATTATGCAGACAACCTGAACATTGAAAATGAAGATGTCTGGATGAGAGTCTTCATCTAGAGCCTGGATGGTGAGGTGAGGAAATGGTTTAGAGGATTGGCCCCTGGATCTATTGCTAGGATCGAAGCCCTGGATAATGCTTTCCTGAGGCAGTGGGGTGATAGAAAAGATTTCACGTATTACATGACAGAGTTTGGGTCTTTGAATAATATGGATGGAGAGTCTATCTCCAACTTATCCAGAAGATTCAATGAGATGTATAACAAAATTCTTGCCGAAATAAAGCCCTGAGAAGCCTCGGCCAAAATTTCTTATGCTAGTGCTTTTGGCCCCGATTTCTGTCTTTTGTTGAGAGAAAGAAGAGCCACCTCCTTAGCTCAAATGCAATATGCGGCCATAGAAGTGGGATCCAATGTATTAGCAGTCGATAGACTGAGGAAAAAGGCCAACGCAAATAGGAGAAAGGGAAAGTCGGAAGCCTCAACTTCTGGCCCATCGGTGCCCCACCCTCAAGTGGATGAGTTGACCAGGATGGTAAAGTCTCTGTCTGCAGAGATGGAGAGAATGAAGGTGGAAGGGAGAAAAACATAAAAAGGCCCTCAGAGCATCGAAAACAAAGGAGGTTTTAGGAGGCCAAACAATATCACTTCCCTGACCGTGCAAAGGGAGAGGGGAAGAGACAGAGAAGACCAGAAGATCCATGCCCCCTTCCAAAACAATTTTATGGCCGAGGAAGAAGAAGGGGAAACAGACGAGCTTGATCCTGAAATCCATTGCTTCGGAGAAACTCCTCCTTTTCCTCATCTGACTCAATCAGCATATGAGGAGTCTCTCATGAACAGTCAGCTAAATGAACTGAGAAAGGAAAACAAGACTAGTGGCAACCAAGGCAGGTATGACCTGAGGTCTCAGAAGAAGGCAGTAAAACTTGATGTTCCTGAGCAGTCCACTAGAATAGAGAGGCCCGCCCATGAAGTAGCGGACAGTCACAGAGGTAAAAAACACCAACCCCTCTCTCCCATAGGCCAGAGTCATGCCTCCGAAATAAGAGAAATCCCAAAGCTTACATCTTCTTTTAATTTCAAGCATGAAATTCAAAAAATTAGAATCCCTGTGCCCCTGACCGAATTGATTAAACATGAAGGGTTCAAGAAACGCTTCTCTGAGCTTTTACAGTCTGAGGTCTCAAGCCTTCCCATAGACTCCATCAATTTGCAAGATGAAAATCCTGCAGTTATCCTAGGTCCTATGGTAGAAGACAGGAATGACTCAGCCCCTCCCTTCTACACTTCCTTGAACATACATGACAAGGTACTTCACAACTGCTTGATGGATTCAGGGGCTTCTCACAACCTCATGCCCAAAACTGTCATGGAAGAGATAGGGATAGAAGTCACTCGAGCCTATCATGACCTCTATTCCTTCGAATCCAGGAAAGTTCAGTGTCTAGGAGTTATCAAAGACCTAGTCGTGACCTTGTTCTAGTTGCCCATGAAAAGTGTGGTCATGGATATTGTAGTGGCTAATGTCCCCCCCAAGTTCGGTATGTTGTTATCGAGATTTTGGATAAAAGGACTGGGGGGAACCTTGCAGATACACCTCACATATGCTACTATACCAGTGTTCAGAGAAGAACATAGGAGGCTATATAGGGAAGCCCAACTGGCTTATATAATCAATGATGAAGCCAATCCTACCAACCATCCCATTTTCGCCTTGGACACTGATTTAGGTTCTAGTTTACTGCAACTCACTCATGCTCCCGAGCCTCCTCTTGAGCTCAGAAAGCAGCCCACCTCTCCTCGTGAACTTCCTCCTACCATTACCCCGTTTGTAAAATGTTTTTTGATGGAACCTGTTCCAGGGAAGGCGCTGGTGATGGGGTGTTTTTTATGTCACTTGCCCAGGAAACTGTATCTCCGTCATACAAATTAGAGTTTAAAACCACCAAAAACATGGAAGAATATGAAGGCCTTGTTCTAGGATTAAGAGCTGCAAGGGAAATGGGAATTCAGGAGATAGCAGTGTTCAAAGATGCAGAGTTGGTGGTCCAACAGATCAGAAATGCTTATCAGGCTAAGCACCCTCGAATCATAAATTATAGGAATGAAGCATGGGACCTAATTGACAATTTCTTCTCAACCTTCAATATCTCTTTTATTCCAGAGGAGGATAATGTTGTGGCTGATTCTTTAGCTGTTTCAGCTAGCCAGTTCAAGGTCCCTCAACCACCTATGGCCAAATATGATGTTGAGATAAAATATAGGCCCTCTGTACCAGACAATGTCAAGCATTGAAAGGTATTCGAGGATGATCTGGAAATCGAGAAGTTTCTCCATTCGGTTGATGAATTTTCTGCGTTGCACATTGACCACGATCCTGATACACAAGATAACCCTCACCCCGAGGTGTTTTTAAATAAGATTGCTAACCACCAGATTATTCAGCTACCTAGCAATCACATTCCAAGGGGACTTATTCCTTTAGAAAGATTGTTCGATGGGAATGTTGTGGCATTGAAGGGTAAGGTTTTAGATGAAGATGCTGACACAGTCGAGTGCAACATTGGAACACCAGAGAAGCCTAAGTTTGTCAAGTTGTCAACGAGTTTAACCAGAGAAGAGAGGGTCGAATACACTGAGTCGCTGAGATAGTTTGTTGATGTGTTTGCATGGACCTACAAATACCTCAAGATGTATGACACATCTGTCATTGAACACAAGATCCCACTGAAGGAAGAGGCTAAGCCATTCAGGCAGAAGCTAAGACAGATAAATCCCATGTTGTTGCCTGTCATGGAGAAAGAAGTAAAGAAGTTATTAGAGGCCCAGATCATTGTCCCCTTGAGATATTCCGAATGGGTGGCCAATTTGGTTTCGGTAAGGAAGAAAAGTGGAGAAATCAGGCTTTGTGTCAAATTAAGGAACCTGAATAGGAGCTCAAAGAAAGACAATTATCCCCTGTCCAACATGGAGCACATATTGCAAAGGGTAACCGGTGCATTGAGGATTTCCATGATCGACGGTTTTTCTAGTTATAATCAGATATCGGTCATGCCTGAAGACAGAGAAAATACAACCTTGACCACTCCTTGGGGCACATTCATGTATGCCAAAATGACATTTGGACTTATGAATGCAGGAGCGACATTTCAGAGAGCCATGGACATAGCCTTCATCAGGGAGAAAGATCGGTTCATGGTAATCTATCTGGATGAAATCATAGTCTTCTCGAGGTCCGACAAAGAACACTGTTGTCACCTAAGGAAAGTCTTCTCAAAATGTCGAAGATTTGGCCTTTCCCTGAACCCCAAGAAATCTTTGTTTGCTATGGAGAAGGGGAAGCTATTAGGCCATATAGTATCAACAAAAGGAGTGAGGATTGATCCTAGCAGAGTGGAGGCAATCCGGACCCTGTCGCTTCCCAGGTCAAAGAAGGAAGTTCATGCCTTTCTGGGAAAGATTAATTTTCTGAGGAGATTCATCTCGAATTTCGCTGAGCTGGTGAAACACATCAAAACCATGCTCAAGAAGGGAAATGAAGTGAAATGGACCGCTGAACCCAAGGAATATTTTGTCCAAATAAAAAAATCATTGACTGAGGCACCAATGCTGATCAGTCTTGACTATTCGAAAGATTTCCTAATTTTCTCTTTCACTTCTTTTGATACAGTAGCAGCAGTCTTTTTGCAGAGAAATTTGGAAGGGCGAGAGCAACCCATTTCCTTCTTCAGTAAGGCATTAAGTTATGCAGAGGTCAAATATGAAATCATGGAGAAGCAGGCCTATGCCTTACTGAAAGCTCTCAAATTTTTCAGGGTCTATGTCCTACACTCAAAGGTGATCGCATATGTTCCTTCAGCCTCTGTGAAGGACATCCTAGTACAACTCAACATTGATGGGAAGAGGAGTAAATGGATAGACAAGATCCTGGAATTTGACCTGGAAATAAGGCCTACCAAATTGATCAAAGGTCAAGGATTAGACTAGTTGCTGGCTGAGGCCAATTGCCAAGCTTTGGGTGTAAGTTTCATGAACGAATTCTTAGGAATTCAGCGAGGTCAGTTGTCTGCAATACACCCTCAAAGAGAGCCCCAATTGGCTCGATGTCCTTGGTATAAGGATGTCATATATTTTTTGCAGGTGTTGCGGCCCCCAGATGGCCTACAAAGAAACAAAGCAAGAGATATGAAGCTCAGGGCAGTCAGGTATTGCCTTATTGATCAAATTTTATACTGGAAAGACCCCCTGGGGGTGATTTTAAAATGCATGCATCCACAAGAGGCAGACAGAATCATGGTCGAATTTCACAGTGGCCTGTGTGGAGGGCACCATTCTTGGAAGGCTACAGCCCACAAAATTCTTAGAGATGGGTACTACTGGCCCACCTTATTTGCTGATATCCATCAAAGAGTTAGAGCCTATATCCCATGCCAAATATTTTCAGGAAAGAAACAGCTCAAGTCTCTTCCTTTACAACCTGTGGTTGTTTCGGGACCTTTATAGCAATGGGGCCTAGAATTTATTGGAGAAATCCACCCTGCTTCAAATGCACATCACAGATGGATCCTGACTGCCACAGACTTATTTACCAAGTGGAATGAAGTTATCCCCACCAGGAGCACTTCCCACAAGGTAATTATTGGATTTCTGGAAGACCTCATCGCAAGGTTCAGCTGCCCAAGGAGGATTGTTACTGATAACGCAACCTCTTTCAAGGATGAACCATTAGCCAGGTTTTGTGAACAGTTCGGGATCAATCTGATTCACTCCACACCATACTATCCCTAGGGTAATGGTTTAGCAGAGTCCTCCAACAAAATCCTAATGAGGATCATCAAAATATTACTGGAGGACAACAAAAGAGCTTGGAACTTGAAGCTGAAATTTTCCCTATGGGCTGATCGGGTGACCACAAAAATATCTATAGGCATCTCCCCTTTCTAGTTAGTTTACGGAGCTGAAGTTGTTTTCCCTTCTCAGCTGGCCATTCCCATAGCGAAATTCTTCTAGGATTATCAAGAAGAGCCCAATGATATGATCAGAAGGATTCATCAACTGGTAGAAGTCCAGCAGGCCAGAGAGCAGGTAAGGAACATAATTCAGGATCATCAACAAAGGATCAAGCAGGTTTTCGATAAGAAGGCCAAGAAGGAGTTGTTCTAGATAGGAGACCTGGTGCTAAAATGGGACGCTCCTAAGAAAGATAACGGAAAACACAACAAATTTGAAGTCCTGTGAATCGGCCCCTTCAAAATCTCTGAAGTTTTCTCAAATAACACTTATAGGTTGCAGGATCTGGAGGCTGAAGAGGTTTTCAATAGCCCAGTAAATGGGCATTTTCTTAAGAAATGTTTTTTCTGAGCCTTCGATGGCTCCTTCATTTGTAAATATTGTTCTTTTGAATCTTCGTTTATTTTTATTTCGTATTTGTATTTTTCGGCTTAGTATATGACTCCATAACCCAACAGCAAGGCACTGGAACTGCAAAATGAGTTCTTAGAGAATCACAGGGATGACTCTATCCCCCATGGAGCCTAATGTTAGCAACATTTCTTGTCTTTGGCATCGGGATACACAGGTCTATAGGTTGCATGAGGAGCGCCAAAGTGCAGTGCATAAAAGAAGTCCTTTTCGGACTTAAAATCAAGTGAGCGGGCATTTCATTCTTCAGCAGAAAGGATTCAGCGACAGAGAAGAACAATGACTGATGGGTAATTGTAGATTAACCAAGTCGCGTCAATTATAGCACTAAAAGTTTTAAGGAAGTCAATGGTTGGAATCCTTCATGAGGCACTCGCGAAGTTACGAGGGTCGTTGATCGCAAGCAGTTCAAAGCGCAGTGTTATTTCTCGAGCTCGGAGTTCGTGAGTTCGAAGGGTGGACCATATCCTTTTGGTTGCGTGAGATCTCGAGTTATGAAAAGTGTCCAGAGGAGGTCAACCGTTGCTGACCATCGCGTCTCGGGATTTCGCGAAGGGAGAATGCCAAAGTCTGATACTCCGACTCGCGAGGTCCAGAGTAGAGAGAGGTGCTAGTACTTGGGCCCTGGCCAATGGTTACATGTGGAGAGCGTTGACCAGAAAGGGAGTCTTTCCCGTATCACCGTCTCAAGAAGTGAGAGTTGAAGAAGAGGAACCAAGGGTCTCCGACTCGCGAATCGTGAAATGAAAATCACTTTAATGGCGGGCCCACAGTATCGCCGAAAGTGTTCTGGGCCATCTGATCAAAAGAAGGGTACGTGATGCACGATTAAGTTCTATCATCCCTTTGTGCATCGTGACCTCAAAGAGAAAGGATCAACCTCCTCCCAGCCTCGAGGCACGAAGCACCGAAAGCACCCAAAGGCGGGCCCACAATATCAAGGAGCATTCTCAGTCGTCCATCTAAAGGGGACACCTGGTGTGTGATTAGGCTCCCCGCCTTCTCGCCCATCATGATTTCAAGAAGCATGGATCAACCCCCTCATATCTGCGAACGTCGAAAGCACCTTTGGGATTAAACATAGGGTCATAGCCCGTGGTCACTTGGGAAATAAAGAGAGTTGTGCCAGAGGGGCCAAAGGCACCAAGTTCAGTTACAGAGGAGATCATCGCGACCCCCAGGCACCATCGGATACGATCTCAGTCCTGTGTCTTGCTTGGTGTAAATGAAGGCATGAACGGGTGGTTGAAACCTCCCTTCATTCATTAAATGTGAGATATTTAAGGTCTAGAAATTAGGCTGCTCGAAGGGGTCCTGTGTACCGTTTTCTCTAAAAGAAGCCATGCCGAAGTCTTCGAAGAGACAAAGAAGTCTGCACACGCTAGCTCAGCACTTAATGGCTCATATACCCTCCTTATAGAAGCCATGCACAGTTAAGGTGGCACGTGAAGAAGGATTTCAGTATGAGTTTGACTGAGAAGACACCGAGCCCTGGGTGACTGGGCACGCCTCTATTAGGAAAATTCTCCTGAGTATATAGGCTTAGTTTTTGTATTTTGTAAGCATCAATGGTAAAGAAAAGCTCCTGATTGTAAAGTTTTAACAGATATCCTAGCTCGGGTTATGCATCTGTATGTAAGATTTCTTGTTTAATTTCAGACAGTCTTTCTTTTCCCGTCTAAGTTTTCATCTTATATTAAGAGAGTTCGTGATCGACTGATTCGCACAAATTATGACAATTATGTTGTGATAAAGGATTTATTGTGGCACTATTGTTTTCTCTAGTTCTCTGTATTTGAGCATAAGAAGATCTTGCATTTAGATGTCTTCTTCCATAGTCTGTTAGGAACGTGATGTTTATGACCGACCTTTGCATCTCTCTGATACAAGTCTTCCCCCTACTCACCCTTACTATAAATCACTGTCTGAAGCTATCTAAGACCTCACTTGCCCATGCATTCTCAGCCTAGTTTCGGAGTTAGAACCACATCGTTGTGAGTTAACTTCCATTTGATCACCCCATTAAACAAATCGTGACATAAACTGATGGGCGTCGGGCTTTGCTCCTGCTGCAATCCATGGGTGACTTCCGACGCTAACACTCTGGATAAGTTCTTTTAAGCTAAGCACATGGTCATAACTATGGTCACATGTGATTGAAAGATCAAGGAAAAAGGGTTAGTGCCTGAAAAAAAATTTAAGAGAAAAAGGGGGCTAGTGGCCAATTATTTTTATTATTTTGAGAAAAGAAAAGTGATAAGGAAGGATTAAGCTCACAGTTTTGAGCCTTGGTCACCTAGAGAAGTGGTTTGAAGGAAGCACCTATGCAGAATTGAAATTTTGTATCAACTAAGGGATAACATGGAAGTGTTGTATGATGCAGACTGGTATATATATTCTTCATGAATGGAAATGACCTATACCATTGTTTGGAAAATTTTGTTTATCATATGCTTAATACTAACAAAATGGTCACTTGCACATTTTGAAGAATTAAGTAGTTTAAACATATCAGTTTAGAATGTGTATTCAATAAATAGAGGAAGGAGAGGGAGCTTATAGGCATGATAAAGAGGCCAAAGGTCAGAATATCATAGTTGGTAATGCAGAGACATAATCTATAACACCCCAGGTTTTGACTCTTGAGCCCCATATTAAATAATGTATTTTGTTAATTGTTGAGAGGCCAGAGTGCCCAAACAATTAAAAGAGGCCAATGTGCCTAAGAAATGAAATTTTTTGATAATTATTCATAATAAATACATCGATGGCTTCTAGATGGACAAGGAATAGATTTATAGGGGGCTATGATTCCACAAGAGAAGGGGCTTGAGGGACCAAGTATTTATTTTCATTTTTTAATGAGCCATTTTGTGTAATTGGGGAAATCAATTACGTGAGCTTCTTGGGGGAAGGCCATGAGGTTCTTGATTCCCAAGAATTACATAAACCCATCCCTGGTCTATTGGGGGGGTCATTCTCTCTCTCAATCCCATTCTCATTCTTATTCCTCTGCTAGTTTCCTCACTCACACACTCACGCATTCATTCATTCACTCATTCACTCACTTGCTCGTTGTTCACCCATATCATGGATATTTCACTTCATTCATTTGCTCACTCATTCATCTTTCCACATCTGTGTCTTGACTCGAGAAAGGAAGACAAACTATTGAAGAGAAACCATGGTATTACTGGTTGTAGATACTGCTAGTGTAATCTAGCCATGATTTGAGGCCTGCATGTTTGATATGCTTTGTCTTGTGTCCATATTTTCTCAAAACTGTGAGTCCTAAGACTCCCAACATGGATATTCTAGACCAGCTGCACTGGAGCCCTGGAAGGAGAAGGAAATCTTGGGGGACGACGTGGCAAAGAAGGGAGAGGGTCCATTCTCTTGGGTTTTGCATGATGGGTATAAGAGAGATGGGTACTTGGATTGTTGTGGGTGCTGGGAAGAATATGAGATATTGAGTCTTGACTGGTTTGGGAAGTCGAGTAACACTCTGGAACTATCCCTGTGGATTCATAACCTTGGCTCGACAGTGACATTGTTGTTGAGACTTGGAACATTAGTGTCTACGGGTGGGTGGAACATCCTTGGTCTGCAACGAATCGATGGTTTCTTTTATTAAAGATAAGTGCTCTATGTTATGGTATTATTTATCTGTGTATGATTTATTCTGTTGTGTACTTATTTATCATTGAATTGAATCTTTAGAATATGCACACTTGCTGGTTATTGTTGTGCATGTGGTATGCTTCATTGTTTTTATGTTTAGCATGAGTCTTGATCAATGCATGGGAATATTTCATGCTTCCTTGTTATTTAAAGTCAGAAAATGGGTTGAAGAAGTCCATAGAAGGGACTTGAAGTTAGCGTGTCCGTCCTGTGGGTGGTTGGGTACGTTACAAATTGGTATTAGAGATATAGGTTGAGACACTTGGTTGGAATGGGCTAGATCTTAAAGACAAGATCTCATGGTTGAGATCGAGTTAGGACCTTGAAGTCGTGAAGCAGAGGAGGAATGGCACTGTAGATATCATGCATAATTCAGAGCATTAGAGATCCTTAGTGAGGTATTGAAGGATCATGACCATTCCTCTCAAATTTGGTAATGATCACCATCACGGGATCAAGTTTAGATTTGGACTGTTGGATCTATTCAGGAGAAGATAGATCCTTCACCGTCGTCGGATCTGGAGAAGGTACGGGGTCATTAAGCACCAGATTCCTTCAGACTTTGTTTCTTTGGAAAATGTTAAGTATTTCATGAAAAGGAGGTAAAATCCCCAAAGCTATGAATTTCTAGAGTGAATCTATGTCATAGATCACTGGAAGGAGTATTTGACCATTGGATTTGTCCAAGAATAGATCTGGGTCATTGGATCAGGCATAGATCAGGAGGTGAGGCACAGTGGAGAATATTAGTTCACAACTATCATATCTACATGTGAGTGAGTGTGAGCCGTAGATCTCATGGCATTTCAAAAGTTTGACATTCCAGGAGAAGCGATTCCTTAAGATGCCATGAATAAAATCTCTTGAAGTCTCAAACTCTAGAGAAAATCATGATCATCTATTGTTTGGGACATGTGTCTATAGATTATCAAGTATTCAACATTTGGGAGTTTTAGTCCTTATGTCACTTGTAGGATTTTTCTTCTAAGTCCTGAAGTCTAGAGTCAATCCGCATAGTTCGCAGTTAGGGGAAGCCCTAACATCCTAAAGCTCTAGATAAGTGCCTCCCTCTAAGCGCTTGGTCATGGCCCTTGGTCCTATGAGACTTTGGTTGAATTAAAAGGGGTCTAGTGGCTTAATTGTTGTTTTCAAAGACATAAAATCACTAAGGAAGGGGTAAACCCATCATTTCAAGTTATGGTCACCTGGGGAAGGGGTTTGAAGGAAGTGCCTGTGTAAAATTGAAACCTGTATCGACCTAAGGATAACATGGAAGTGTTATATGATGCATA
>JZKD02S0532994.1:494263-536703 GCA_000966675.3 Picea glauca
TCTTTCATATATGGTATTCAATAAACATTAATTTTATACTGTAATTGTTTAGAAGTTATTAAATTTTTTTAAATATTATTATGTGGGAAACCGATACACTCCATAAAAGGATTGTGGTTTATTGGAAGCCACCACTCAATCTCTAGCTTTCTTCCATACAATCATTATTCCCATTACTATCCCAAGCCCAAGTCCAACTCTCACCCCCAATGCTATTAATGAAATGTGTTCATCTACATTATTCATCCATCCCACTTTAATATTACTACTCTTACTATTATTATTTCCTTCTTTCACTTGTCTTTCCATTGCATTACATGGATCTAAAGGAAACCCATGTAAGCAACTGTTTCTTTCAAATGAAGTCACATTAAAAGTGGAAAATTGTGTTCCTATCGGTATTAACCCACAAAGATTGTTAGATGAAATGTCAAGAACTCCCAACATTGATAATTGTGAGAGCTCTTGAGGAATCTTGCGACTTAAATTATTATTAGTCAAGTCTAGTTGCTCTAGAGTAGATATCTCACTGAGAGATGCAGGTATTTTCACTTCCAATTGATTTCGAGATAAATTCAACAATCGCATGCTCCTCATATTCCCATTGTTTGTAGGTATTTCTCCTGTAAGATGATTGCTTGACAAGTCAAATATCATGTTTGTCTCCAACACATATGTCAAAGTATACTCAACTCCTTTCATGTCAATCTCAAAAACAACATTTATTGTGTAAAAACTGAATTGCAAAGATCCATTGATTGTGAATCCTATCAATCTTTTAAGATCAATTGGTATTCTTCCACTAAATTTATTGTTGGATATATCCAACACTTGCAACTTGGTGAGATTTGTAATCCATTGAGGGATGTCACCGTAAAATATATTATAACCAACACTTAAAACTCTCAAGTCATCAAAAAATGCAATGTACGAAGGAAGTTCACCTGTTAAACTGTTTTTCCTTAAATCTAAT
The DNA here is from genome assembly GCA_000966675.3 of Picea glauca. Taxonomy (NCBI): domain Eukaryota; kingdom Viridiplantae; phylum Streptophyta; class Pinopsida; order Pinales; family Pinaceae; genus Picea; species Picea glauca. The sequence goes on from JZKD02S0532994.1 coordinate 495,237, forward strand.
ATCCCAAGTTGAGTACAATTGACTAATGAAGTTAATAAAATTCCAGAAAAGTTATTAGAATGAGGAGAGAAGATAAATAGAGAAAATGGAAAGCCCGTGTCCAAATCTCCACTAAGTGAGTTATCATACACTTGAAGCCTCCTTAAGAAAGCACACTTATACAAGGTTTGTGGTATTTTGCCCGACAAGTGATTACCACTCGGTATCTAGTTTTCCATATTCACACAATTACCAATATCTTTGGGAATCGGTCCTTCCAAATTATTCTCTGATAAATCTAAATACTCAAGTGAACCCAAACCACCAATGCTTTGAGGAATACTCCCAGTGACTTTGTTTGAATTCAAAATCAAGGATATGAGGGGAAGGTTTCCTATGGCTTTAGGAATTGTACTTATGAGCCTATTTATACCAAGATCTAGTTCATTCAACCGGCTCAAATTCATGATGGCTTCAGGGGTCTTGCGAGTGAGCCCATTTGAACCAAGATGTAGTGTGATCAAGTGATTCAAATTGACAATTACTTCAGGTATACTCCCACTGAGCTTATTTGTACCAAGATCTAGGTAGTCCAAATTACTCATGTTGACAATGGGTTCAGGTATGCTCCTTGTGAAGCTATTTCCATCAAGTACTAAGTAGGATAGGGAAGTCTTGAATATACTCATGGGAAATGAGCCATGAATTTTGTTGCCACTTAAATGCAGTGATCTAAGATTACTGCAGTTTCCTATTTTAGAAGGGATAGAACCTAAAATATTACATGGTATATGAATTGGACAATAGATTGACAGTTCAATGAGTTCTCTCAAATTACCTAACTGAGGTGGTATACTCCCTGATAATTGATTGTTCCCAAAATATAAATGCTTTAGTGAAGAACAATTTCCTAGAGATAAAGGAATCACATTCTCCAAATTGTTAGATTTGAGATTCAAAGACTGTAATTTATGCAGCAACCCCAATTCAGCCGGAATACTTCCATTCAAGTTGTTGTTATAAAAGTGGATGGACAATAGCTGAGTACAATTGCCAAGGGTCGGAGGGATGTGACCACTCAATGAGTTGCAAGAAAAGCAAAGATGAGATAGAGTTTTGATCAAACCTAAAACGGAAGGGATTGCACCACTCAGTTTGTTCCATCCACTGGACAACCTTTTAAGAGATGTACAGTTGCCCAGAGAAGTTGGAATACTTCCAGTCAAACTATTGCTACCCAAGAGGAGATGTTTCAACTGGATCAGATGACCAAATTCTGTTGGTATAGTCCCTACCAAACTATTATATGAAAGTCTCATCAACTGAAGGCATGAACAATTGCACAATTCTTTCGGAATATATCCCTGGAGCATATTAAAGTGAAGGTCAAGTGTTCCCAACACTTTCAGTTGCCCAAACTCGGGTGGGATTCTTCCTATCAAATTATTGTGAGAGAGATTCATGGATGATTTTAGGGGCTAAATTTCGCTCATGGGCTAATTTTCCATGGTTTTTACAAAAACGACATTCGCTATTTTAAAAATGATTCGCCCAAATTATATAGAATAAAATTATTTTACCTTAAAAATAGCCAAAATTTTATAAAAACAATATAAATCCTTAGAAATTTGAACGTTTTTATAATAATATCGCCAAACATTTATAGTTGGAATATGAAGGATAAGTAAGATTCGCCAACGTTTCTACATTTAAAAATAAATTTCCATCCTTAAAATCATCCCTGGAGAGATTGAAAGTGCGTAATAAGGAGAGGCTTCCAAGAGACGACGAAATGGTGCCTCCCAATAGTAATCGAGGAAGGATAATGACAACCACTCTACTTGTCTGACGTCTACACTAAATACCATACCATGAACATACATTCTCTGAGTTCTCTACAGTCCAATTGGACAAAGATCTACTTGGATCATATGTAATGGCATTTCTAAAAGATAGAAGAGCTTCCATGTCCCTTTTCTCATGACTATTAATGGATGATGGGATTCGCTGAGCTTCCTCCAGTAGACTTCCATCCAAAACAAAATCATCAGAAGGGCGTTGAAGATAAGTTAAATCATAGAGATATTGATGATCGTCAGATAAACCCTCTTCTTGATCAGTAATGGAATGGGGCTTCCAGGTTGAGTAATTAAAAGATGTTGTTGCAGCCATAGAGGCCGCCATGATCAAAAATCACTCAAACATCATGATAATATGATCCATTTCTCTCTCTCCTACTCCAACGTCCTTTAAAGGCTAACCAGATGAGTTGTGTTATTCGCTATGTATATATATAAGTGCTGTCATATAAAGTCCTGCCATGGAGAGTGACTTGGAAAACTGCAAAGCAATCACACAGAAAATTCAGAAAAAGAGAAAACTGTGTGTATATTTGACCGGACTGGGGTAATGGAGATGACTTCAATGGGGGCAGTGATAGAGGTTAAAAAGGTGGCCTAGAGAAATCAATAACTAACTTCATTGAAAATTGGTTTGGTTGATCCAAATTCAACTGTAGAAATCTCGAAAAATCATAACAGAGATAGAGAACATGAGCGTATTGACTTGACTGGTAAGAGTCTTCAACAAGTTATAGAAAAATCTAGAAGGTCGAGTGGCAGTTTCTCTATGGGTGGTCAACCCTAAGGAAAAACGTACTAGATATGGCGAGCTGAACAGTGAATATTAAACGTATTTCACACTCTCCGAAAGTCAACTTTATATTCCAGAGCCGAATATAAAACGTACTTCACACTCTCTAAGTGAACTTTATATTCTATGTGGGACTAAATGTTGAAAGTCAACTTTATATTCTATGTGAGACTATATGAAAAACAATTTTATATTCTAGGTTCAAAATTTTTATTTTATTTTACTATAATATTATTAGACTGACTTATATATTTATTTATTTTTCATTATTTTAATAGTCATTATCCAGGTTATCATGTGACTACCTTTCACTTATGGTGCTCGTTTAACTCCCTAAATGACAATTATGTTTGTTTGAGACAATTTTAATGCACCCTTACAGGGGTGGTCACGAAGTGGTACATCACACTACCTGGGAGCACTTACGAAAATTTCAATCAGATGGTCCTTGTTTTTCTCAACCACTTCCAATTGTCGGTTCGTTACGATGCTAACATAGAACTTTTATCATATTTTCTTCAGGATAAGGCTAGCCACATCTCTAATCATTTCAAGAGAGGTGTAGATGGAAGAGGTTAATTAAAGCTTACATTCCTCTAGATTTTCTATTGGAATAGTTCCTCAGGTCCTTGTTGCCTTACATTTCGAAGGATTTTTCTACATCTAGAGTAACATATGAAGAAGAGGCCATCTTTAAAGCCCAATAGTTAGACCTTATATACACTTATTCTAGGATGCTTTATGAAATTATCCCTGGTGCACCGCGGTCAAATTATGATCCTAGACAAAATCTTGGGCCTCTTGATGATGGCATTATAGGATCCAAAAATGCTAAGACTGCAGACCTAGTGACGAACTAGTTGAAGGATTTGTCTCTTAACCCGTCTGTAGCAGGACAAGATACGAATTTATCCACACCTACCCAGTCGGTTGATGTGCATTTTGTATAATCGATGAACCCGAATGGTGACTAGAAACCTGTAGGGAACAAAAGGAAAGGAAATGGTAATAATCGTAAGGGTGGGAAGAATAATAAAAATAATAAAGACAAGGACAACAATAATAATGATAAATCTAATAATAATGTTGGTGAGGGAATGAAAGAAAAAAGGAAGGTGAATTTTCCTTGTAAAATTTGTAAATATGAGCACCTTACTCACTTGTGCCCCAAAAGCAAGGAATCCCCAAGGCTCATAGTGTAGCAGCCTGTTGTGTTGACAAACCCATTTCCACATAACCAAAATATGACCTCGAGATCCTCCAACACCAGAAATATGTCGAGTGGAAATAAAACTCCCTTGGCACATGATGGTGGACATATTTGTGTCAATATGGTTAAATATGAAGTTAATATAGCTACTCAATGTCACAATTATGGTTCTTCAAAGCCTATTATAGGTCCAGAGCATCCTCCTCTAAAAAAGCCTTTGCAGATTGATAAGTCGGAACCTCCACCTCATATTTTGAAAGAAGTCCTTAAGTTATCTTCCCACAATCCTAATTCTAGAGCTTCTTAAAAATACTCAATTGTCGAGGATTAGGGCCAACTAATGTGTGTGATGTCGGCCTTAGAGGTGCTCCAAACATGTCCCACGCAAAGGAATTCCTTTGTATCTTCTTTAGGAGCTCTAGACCTAAGTGGCTCAAAAGTTATCAAGTTTGATGTTACAGATGTCAAGCCTCACTTACCTTATCATGTGGCCTTCAAGATCCATGTGGAGGGTATGAATGTCACCATCAAGAATACTTGCATTGATGAAGGCGCTTCGACATCTGTTATGTCTCTATCTTGTTGGAAATCCATTTGCTCTCTGCCACTTTCTCAGTGCATGACCATGTTGACCGCATTCGATGGAAATTCGTTCATACCCCATGGTATTCTTACCGCTTTCTCGGTCTAGTTAGGTGGAAATGCCATGGAGGTCAAGGTCAAGGTGGTTGATGCACCTCTTGACTACAACCTTTTACTAGGGTGTAATTGGACTTACGCTATGAAAACCATTGTGTCATTGATTTTCCGCATTTTATGCTTTCCTCATGAAGGGAAGATCATGACGATCAACCAGTTGTCCTTTGTGCATCATATTCCTTCTACATTGTTCCTTCTACATCTATGGGACCCTCAAACCCCATTATTGATAATTCTTAGCAAGCAACTGAGAAAGTTGGTGTCGGTATGTACTCCCCCTTGATGAAAACTTTCAATTTATCAGCACCAATCGTGCACATCAATGCCATCTCTGATGAGTCTTCATCGTCACTATGGTCTATTCTTTTTTGTACGTCATATCTTAATGAACCATGGACCCTACCTTCTCTGAATGTGTCATATGAAGTTCATGCACACATTGGGATGGCAATGCCACTATCCATAGTAGAGATTGTGTATCAAGCTATACTAGAAGCTATTGCAGACCCAGATCATCCCTCCTTGTGGATGGATGAGGTGGATGTTGACTTAAAACCCATATGGGTTGTCCAATCATCTTGTTCACATGAGTTCCTCAATGATACTTTACCCTTGGATGAAGGCATCATAGAGGCCATGTCTGGTTCAAATAGGCCTTGGGACGACCTTCATCACAGATCTTATTTTCTCCCGGGCTTGAATGGATTGAAAAGGATGAGTGTAGGTCCACCTTGAGTGAGATGGTCGGTCATGATGTGGTTCCATTAGATATGCATGGTTTATATGTCGAAGGAAACATGGAGAATATTTCTCCTACCATCACGATAGACACCTCCTGAACCCTTGGTAAAATTGAAAATGTGTATATCGGTGCAGATTGTTCGCTTGAAGAAATTCAAAACTACATCGATCTCTTCAAATAATTCTGAGATTTATTTTCTTGGTCATATGAAGATATGTCAGGGATCGACCCTAGTATTGTCGAACACAAAATTAAAAATTATCTAAATGCTAAAACTGTTCAACAAATAATTAGAGATGTAAATCATAGAAAGGCCCCTTCTATTAAGGAAGAAGTGGAGAAGTTGCTCAACGTTGGCCTCATCTACTCGATTCCCTTGATTGAATGGGTGTGCAACCTTGTTCCCGTGGATACGTAAGAAGGAACTGTCCATGTATGTAAGGATTTTAGGGACTTGAACAAAGTCTATCTTAAAGATAATTTTCCCACTCCTTACATTGATCAGATTATTGATGAGTGTATGGGAAACAAAGTCTTTTATTTTATGGACAGATTTTCAGGTTATAATCAAATTCAAATTAAACCTGAGGATCAACAAAATATGACACTTATTTCCCCTTGGGGTACCTTTGCACACTGGAAAATGCATTTCAGTTTTAAAAACACTAGAGCAACCTTCCAACGCACCATGAAATTTGTGTTTCATGACCTTAATCATATTGTCGAAGCATATTTAGATGATCTTGCTACTCACTCTCGAAAGAGGGTTGATCATTTGACTCACCTTCGACTAGTATTTGAGATATGTCGCTATTATTGTATTCGATTGAACCCTCACAAATGCATCTTTTTTGCTAGGTCTGTCCACCTATTGGGTTTCATAGTTTATGAGCATGGGATCATGGTGGATCCTATGAAGGTTGAGGCAATACTTCAATTGCCTCCCCCACATAATATTTGAAAACTTCAGGGTTTACATGGGAAGGATAAGTTATTGCATCATTTCTTAGTGAACTATGCCATTATAACTAAGGGTTTTGTGCATCTTTTTAAGAAGCATACTCTGTTCATATGGGATGAGTGAGCCCAGGATTCCTTCGATGATCTTAAGAAATCCTTGGTATTGATACCTATGTTAAAGCCCCCAAACTACAATAGAGATTTCATGCTTTATATTGTTGCATTTGAAGGGATGATTGGCATGGTTCTAGTTCAAGAATATTATGAGCTCCATGAGCATGTTATATATTACCTTAGATGAAATCTAATTGGTTATTAACTTAAGTATTCTCACATAAATAAGGTAGTCTTAGCAGTTGTGCATGCAGTTCAACGTTTATGTCATTATATCTTACTTTGCAAGACTATCGTAGCTTTGGATGTCAATCCATTTCAATGCGTCCTTACACGAGGCATCATAGGGGGAAACATAATAAATGGATTGTGATTCTACATGAATTTGATCTTGATTTTTCTTCCATGAAATCCAAGAAATCACTAGTCTTTGTTGAACTGATGTTAGACTTCCCTAGGCAGGATGGGGAAATTTTTCATGATGATTCATTTATGGATGAACACATATTCCTTATCTTGTCTCTGTAGCCCTAGTATGGAGATATTTTAATCTACCTTCAATCCCTAAATATTCCCCAACATCTTTAGAGAGATGACTGACGACGTATATGCCATCAGGCCAAAAACTACCTCATTATCGGCGATATGTTATATCGTCGAGGGGTGGATGATATTTTTTGTTGTTGTTTGACTCACAAAGAGGTTGAATTTGTTCTCAATGACTGCTAGAGTGGGGAATGTGGTGGTCACTTAGCCGGTCTTGCAATAACCCAAAATATATTGTGAGCTAGTTATTTTTGGCCGTTAATTTTTAAAGATTGCATTGAAGCGATCAAGAAGTGTCACCTTGTCCAGGTGTTCGATCGTAAGATGCGCTCGCACCCTACCCCTTTGCACCCAATAATTACCATCGATCCCTTCACTAAGTGGGGGTTTTATTTCATGTACTGCAACCCAACCTTAGTAAGGGGGCATCATCACATCTTTGTGGCCGTGGATTATTTTACTAAATGAGCTAAGGCTATGCCTACCATTAATTCCGTTGGTGAGACTGCAACATTTTTTGTATTCAATCAGATTATATCTCGATTCATAATATCAAAGGAGATTGTTACTGATCATGGCAGTCACTTCCATAATTAAATGATGACAAAGTTAGCATCCAAATTGGGTTTTAAACACAATCATTTATTATCCTACTATCCATGGGAAAATGGACAAGTAGAGACCTTAAATAAATCTCTCAAGACCATTTTGAAAAATATTGTCAGGTGGAGTAAATCTAACCGGCATGTGATGCTTTACCCTGCACTATGGGCATACCTAACCATGTTAAAGACTTCTATCGATTTCTCACCATTTCAGTTAGTTCACAGGGTGGAGTCAATACCTCCTATTGAATGTGAAATCCCTTCTCTCAGGTTGGCAATAGAGCTTCTATCTGACATGAACGATCTTGAAGAACACCTTGTAAATCTAGAGCAGCTCAATGAGAGGTGTCGAGATGCCACTATGGCCATCGAGGAAAATAAACAATGTGTTAAGTTCCAATACGATAAGTTTGTCTGTCCCTATTTGTATGTTGAGGGTGACTTGGTCCTTCTCTATGGCCAAGATAAAGAGCCATTGGGGGCAAGAAAGTTTAATCCCATGTGGCATGGTCCTTACTTCATGAGATGTGTCCTTGAAAAATGATCCTACGAGTTAGTATATTGTGAAGGGAATGTGTTGGATGAGCCCAGAAATAGGCTCTATATTAAACGATATTATGGTTGAGCCTTCAAGCTTGAGCATGGCCACTGTATACTAATGTATGTTAGTGTATATAATTATCTTTTTATTCTTTGTTTCGATGGATTTCTTGTTGAGTTTTCCCTTGGTTGGAAAATGTCAACGGAGTCATCGTTTTTCTTAGGATTCACATACGATAACATTCGTCATACTCGGAACATGGCTTTCGTTGCTTGGGTAATCTATTCACCCAGGGGACAACTGGTGTCTTCAAGTATTGTTTGTCTAGGGCCATCAACAAACAATGTGGTTGAGTATAGCACTGTTATAGAGCCATTGTGTGATGCCATTTCACATTATGTTCAATCTTTATAAGTTCACCTAGATTCCCAGTTAGTTGTATGTCAGTTGAATAATAGTTACCAAGTCAGATATCCTATACTACTCCAATTTTTCCTTCGAGTATGAATTTTAGAAAGACAATTTGATTTTATTACTTACAATCACGTACCTAGAATCTTTAATAACGTATCTGATGCATATGCTAATTACATTTTAGATTGGAAATTTTCAAATAAATAAGGAACGAAAACACACATACATTCATACATCCATTGAAAGATATGCAAGTAAAGTCGAATACCAAAATAGTTTTTTTTATATATATTTCAAAAAAATATGGTGTCATAGTACAAAATGGGGCTTGTATCCCTAGAATACATATATGGTTGGTACATCACATAAACATGGCATCTATGCCTGAGGTCCTAGGTGCATGTCATGATAACACACTATGGCATTTGTAGGATGCCAGAAGAGCCTCACCCATGCACAGGGTACACCCACCACCTGTCACTACATCGCCTCTGGCAGATCCTCCATTTGGACCATAGGAACCCGGTGTGTCAAATGAGATAGGTTTCCCTGCACATTTTGGATGACTCTCTCTATGTCCTCTCATACCATCTCATCTCCTCGACCTCTATGTCGATGTCGTAGATATCCCTCTAGTCATCATGGACCTATGTATGAGTAAAATAAATAACCATTAATACATGATAACATAAAAAATATTTGTTTTTTTTGTTTTCCTCTATCAAATTAAAAAAAAAAAAAAACACAAAAAAAAGAAATATATAAAATCAATGATCACCAATCTCTCCAAAGGTGGATCACAGTGGAAATGGAATATCTCGGTCCCCTTGGTAGTCTATCCCCTCAAAGGGGTAGTCATTGATCATGATGATATTTCATCACCACCAATGGAATAACTCATCACTATAGGGGGTTGGCACCCTACCACCTTCTAGCCACCGCATCACCTTGGTCCACCGTGACATGGCTAGATTGTGTAGATAATGTGGAGTGATATCTACACTCGGGCTCAGAGATACAACTCTTTTGAAGAAAAATCTACACAGTATGGATGGGAACCTGAAGTTCCTCATCCTATCGAGTTTACAGTCCGTCAATTGACTCTTCATGCTGGCTAGTAGTGAGGTGCACCAATTGTATATCATGGGTCTCAATCACTCCACATCATAGAACATGATCATCCTTGATGCCTGATGCAGTGAGTTCAATCATGCTATCCTTATGAGTACCAGGACGATGATATTTAGACTCAGGTTCTCAATCTCCTTGATAGGGAGTTGTCTCCCCACTTTATCTATACCTGCAATACAATAGGTGGTGATGTACTCCTCCAGAGTAATCCCACCTCCAACCCCTTGATATTTTATATTCATCGCCTTGCCTCAGCAAGACAATCTTGTTATGAAGTATATATCATCCAGTTCAATCCTCAATGGTTTCCCATCAAGGTTGAATTCCTTAGTCTTTGGATCCCAATAGTTAATCAATGTTTGGAGCAACCTCACTTGGGCCCTCATCCCTTTGATTGCCCAAATATTATAGAGCCCACATCTTTGCAAATCATGTTTGTCCCTCACATCTCTTTTTACTACAGAATCCACCTCCTCATGCTCCCTTTCCCTCCATTCAATCACCATTCTGCAAAAGAAACACTAGATTTTGAGTTAAATTTTTCAAAAACATTTCTTACTAAGTTGTATGTGGGCTACCCTTACGAAATTCATGTATAGGGCATCATATACGTGGGTAGGATTTACCTTTCCCACGTACATGAGGTCGTGTACGCGACTCGATGAATTACAACCCGCGTACACCCTAGTTTCTCATTTACGACCTCTAATACTAAACAATTGGACACTAAAACTAAAATATAAACCATTGAAATGGAAGAGGATAGCATGGGAACTTACTTGGTCCAGAAGGTTTGCAATTCCATCGATCATAGCTCCCGTAATCGCCAATGAAATATTATGGGTAAAATGGCCTAAAATGCACTATGTGGATGAAAAAACTCAAATGATATGGTAAATGTCATGTTTTTTATTATTTGTAAAAATATTTCATCCACTTTCTATAATTTTTTACCCTTTCTTTCATATTTTTGAAAGCAAATGAACTAATTGAGCAGTAGAAAACTTGTTTTGAAGTGGTTTTGTCCAGGGTTTCGTGTATTTCCATCACTCTTCAGCTTGTTCGTGCCTCTGACAAGTATTTACCATCATTGGCATATAGGGTAGGTTTTCACCCTGCTTTGCATATTTGCATTATCTTATGACCATGATTCATATTCCCTAGGGACGAACCCATTTGGTAGTGACATAGAACCTTCTCTCTACTACTATAAGAGTTGTTATTAAGTGGTAGAAAATTATCAAACATGGGTACCCTAGTTAGAACATTTTTGTCATTTGGTGCTCATGCAGAAATTAGTCCATAGGTATGGGAGTCCCCTATAGTATCGATATGATGTTGTGTTCAAACCCCATTGATATCACTCAATATCATTCTAACCACTACTTATAGGGCTCTCGTTGAGTCTTGGTTAAGCTCTTTTCCAACTCCTGAAAAAATGAAAAGGTTGTCGAGTGAACTTGTATGTTTCACACTCGTTAAATGGATTTGAAAGGATGTCTATTTTGGTATACGTTTAACCCTTTTCCATACCAAATAGACTACTTATGAAAAATGAATACTCTAGTTGCCATTGGCTAGAAGAGTTCTCCTATGTATTATTTTATACTTTTTTGGGCCTAGGGGACTAAATCTACAAAAAAGGACATTTTTGAGTTAAGTTGTAATTGCATCCCATTACCTTGCTTTCATTATTGAGCCTAATATCGGCTCCTTCTTACTCATTATAATCCTCTTGCCCCAAAAATTCTTCGCATTAGCCAATAAATTCCTTCTATATATCCTTTGCAACTTGAAAACCCTTTACTCGTAGAGGAAACATCCCCCCAAGTGCCCATGTCCTGCTTGCACTTCCTTGTGTTGAGAATAGGTATGTTCCACTACTTGGAGCTAGATTTTTACTTACAAAACTCGTTTCCTCTTCTGTATCATAGAATTTATTTTCCTATGAAAAAACAAAAAAATAAGGGCAGGAAAAGAATATTGTCTCTTATCGACAGTAGTCATGTTGCCTATGAACAAATAAAAAATTCTTGAGTCCATTTAAGGTTTGGGTTTATCATGGATTTAGGAAGGTGATCTCATTACTTAGAGTCTACTCCTCCGACTGGTTACTCTTACAGTCCCTGTGGAGAGTTTTTTTATGCCTCCTACATCATGACCTTTTTCCAATGATTTGTGATAAGTCTATATTGCATGAGTTATTCATCTATCTCATACTCTTATTCAAAGGAATTCTACCTATGTCGGTCATTTATCATAACTCTTGACTTTTCATGTCGGCCATACCCTTACAAGTGAACCTCAGAATCACATGAATTTGTTGCTCTACCTTGCACCCTGGGCCTACTTTCGTTAATGGTAGGTGACCTTGAACCCAACAGTTGGAATCTCTCTATTGGTCATTGACTGGGGGGTTTTCCTTGTGTTCGACAAAAAAAAACCTATCACACATTGGGATTTGTGCAATGTCTTGGATTCCATTAGACCCTATTGGTGGTTTCTTCTCCTTTGTCGACAGTTTTCATTATTGATTTCTACTCAGAGGGTCTCTTTCATGTACCACTTGCATCTGGTACATGCAAGAGATGCACATGGTCATTAGTTTGTGAACATCCTATTTTTGTAAGCTCTTCCTAATCATCAATCTATTGATTTGCACCTTGTCTTGGATTATGAGAGATTCCTTAATGATATCCTTTCAATGATTCTCCTTCCATCAACTTCAATTCATCTATTGTGGAATAAATATCTAGAGTTATATGAGTACCTAAAGGCTTTCATTTATCATTGGCAAGTTCTCCCACCATCGACAATCGGGAATACATTAATGTCTCTTGATTGATGGATTATTCAAGTGTTCAACATCAACACCCTTATTCACACTTGTAGAATGTACTCGATGTCTTGACACCTACTTTCATTATTGGTGGGTTGTCTCATGTTTGTTAACGATATACCTTAATGACCGGTAATCCAAAAAAGTCTCATTATGTTCGACTTCAACCCCTCTATTCACATGATGTAGACTTGCACCTTCGTTAGATAGTGTAGAAGACCTCCAGTTCACAATAGAAGATCTCATATATGTTGTTGTCTTTCATCGGACCAGTACCTATATGAATTTAGTGATCATGGAAGATCAAAGTGTACTCCATTATATACACATACATTTACTTTATTTTGAGATTGGACTCCATTGTGTCTTGTTCGTGACTATGACAACCTATGGCATGTGTCCACTTTGTATTTTCTATTCATGGCTATGAACATATATTTGATATATATAAACATGGATCTGCAATGTAATTCATTTTGGCAGCCATGTGTATAGAGTCAATATGAATTGTAATATTCTCATGAGTAACTCATTTTTGCATCCGGGTCCTCATTACTACACTTCTGGGAATTATAATGTATTTTTTCCATCGCATTTACTTCTTTGGCCATACACATTAGGGAGAATTTGTTCTAGAAATTTTTTCCACACTCCATGCATATTTCTTTGATGGCCTTCCATTTCCCTCTACAAACTTAAGATCCCCCATTTTGTTCACTCCAAGGTTAAAAATACATTGTTTTTCCATATACGCGGGCCACAGTTAGACAACTCATGTATATGCAGGTTTCTCCTTCACATCTCGCGTACATCTGGTTTTGTGTTAAAAAATTAAAAATATGTCGGGTTTCCATTCCATGTCACAATATCCATGATCCTTGACATTCCATATATTGGAAACGCTCTGACCTGATTGTTTAATTCCATTTGGAAGCTATAAATTGATCCATATACAAGCCTTGAAGACACACATCATTGAGAGAAAAGACATTTTGGAGAAATTTCACTTCATATTGAGTCTGTATCCCTTTGTCCTTGAAAGTCTAAATTTCTTGTGTTCAGCCCCCAAGCTCTTCCTATCTCGAAAAGGAGAGATTCAAATTCTCCTACTGCTTGTGAGATTTCCTTTATGGGTGATTGAAGTGGTGAAGGCCCAGCTGGAGGGACTTAGTTTCTTGGTTCTGATATGTGTCATTACAGAAGTTTTTCACCTATGTACTTATGTTGATTACATTAATAGAAATACCTTTTTCTCGTCCAATTATATGTCACAAATATTTACATTACTTTCCCTTAGCATATTTTTTCTACATGTTAATGGATTCTGCTAGTTTATATGCTAACTTTCTATATAATTTATATATGCTTGTGTATCTTGAATGTTGAGAAAAAGTTGCAAGAATCAAGATTTCAGTCATGATATCAGCCGAGGTCTTCTTCGGACGTCTAGATGAGGTAGGCTCTTATCCTTCTCTTTTTATCATTTCTATTTATCTAGCATAATTGAGTTTAGATTTGATTTCTAGGTGTCATTCTGTTTGTTGTGGTTTACCCCTTACCATAGATATTTTCCTTGTAACATGGTTCATTTCAACCTAAACCATCATGTCTCCAACTATTATAGATTTAATTTCCACCTAATATGCCAGAGAGGAAGCCATTACAGGGTAAAAGCCAGAATACATATTTTTCCTAAGGTTTGACCCTTTTTGGAGTACTTTTAGAGGTCCTTGTGGGACACACAGTAGAAAACAAGTGAGGACCCAGGCTTGTCAGTAATGTTCAACAAGCGAGACACTGCCAAACTTCTAGAATCGAGGAGTTACAAGGTGATAAGCAAGGGAGGAGTTGGATTTTCGTGTTGAAGGCCTCGGAAATCACATCTTTCAAGTCTCTAGTGGCCCATAGAAGATCTAGAAGCCTCTTCCAAGCCTCCTCTAAGAGCTATATAGAAAAGGAAAGCCTTTGGAAAGAAAGAAGGAAGAATTGAATGGTATTGTTATGTTTTCCAATTGCATAGGTATCCATCAGCACATCCAGAAGTTAGTGAAGCCTATCCTTACCAAGGAGCTGCAAGGATAGGCAAGGAGAAAGGAATCATAGAAGGATGCATCTTCATCATGTTGAGGTATGATTTGGTATGTATTCTTCATGTTTTATTAATATATCATTTGGTTTTCCCCTCATATCATTTGTGTTCACTTAATGAATGATAGATTTGATTCATGCCTTTATAGATCTTATTAGAATTATATTGGATCTAGGATTTTAATCCTTAGTAGAGAAGAAGAGAAGGTTTTTCTTATTTTTTTATACAAGTAGTAGGTTGTTGAGCTTGGAGCTAGATCTTCAGGACTGCAATATCTAGGAAATACAAAGGACTACCTCAAGAAATGTATACAAATCCTCCCTACTATTTAGAATAATTATGAACATATGTGTTTGATTTTAGATCTAGGAAAATCATGAGGAATATACCCCCTTTCTGTCTAGGATTACTAAGCTTAATCCTAGGGAGCTTTTGTTGTGTATTCAGTAAGATCTCTGTGAGTGAAAATACCATAACACCAACTATCCATTTGTAAGTTTGTGACCTACTTGTTAGGATATTTAGACACTTAGGAGTTAGTTAATATCAACTTGGTATAATGTGTTGTTAGGTAAAAGTGTGTTTTTTAGTGTGTTTCTTTAGTATGAATTAGTATGCATTTGTAGTTAGGAAATCCGACGGTCACGATATGTTCCCGACATAGAGTGATCCAACTATTCATAATCTCCTCGATATTAAAAACTACATTGATCTATGGCTTAACACCTGATTGGTCCATGATCTCTATTTAAAGAGCATACAGGGTCATTTTTTTATGATCGGTTGTGAGAAACACTCTAGTAAAATATCTATGTAAATTTTTCTTTTGCATTAATAAATTGCTCCAAGTGGCCACATTGGTTGGGGCCATGGAAGTTTCCCTGTAGGGGTTTCACCATGTGAAAACATCGATATGTTGATCCTTGATATGTTTGTTTAAGTGGTTATTAAAGAAGTTCATCCTTTGTTGGAATACATGTGTTGTCGAACATGGTATCATAGTGCATATGAAGACCCACTCCCATTGTAGATCGAGATCGTGAAGCCATGTTGCCTCATATATGGTTTATTCCATTTCTGTACATTTTTGGGTTGAGAGAACTATTCCATTGTGTTTGAAGCACTCATTTCAGTCAAGAACTTTTTTTGTTTCACTCGAAAAGGTTTATGTTTTCCCAAGATACGACCATTTCAATCAAATCTGGAGGTAGAAAGCCCAAATATGTCCTTTTAATTTTTTGTAGATTTATTATTTTCGCTTTCTGTTTTTTATTTCCAGGTTGATACTCTTTTGGGTCTACATATTCTCTTTTCCCTACACCTTGTGCGATCTCAACAAATTAGAAACATATCGGAAAGGGTTTTCATGTCTACATATGCTCTTTGTTGTGCACTCTGTGTGATCTCATTAAATAAAAAATAGAGGGAAAATTTGCATTTTTCGGGTAAGCTAACCGATATCTAACCATTTTTGTCGTCTAGAAGAGAAAATATTTTCTTGTGTGAAAAGAGTTTTTTATGAGCACGCTCTCCAATACCAACAACAACAACAATAATCCTTCTAAACAATACAATATGTTTTGAACTAGCTCACTTGCTTAAAAGTTATTTTACTTAATAAGAGGTATTGAGTTCAAGTCTCTCTTTTGTTACTTTTTTTTTTTAAGTTCATTCATTCATTGTATTACTTTTACAATGAAGTTACTTTATAAATGAATGTTGGATGCAAAAAATTTTAAATATTTTTTTAAGTTATTTTTGCATGCAACCTTCATTTATAAAGTAACTTCATTGTAAAAGTGATTATCACTTGGTGAAACACTTCATAAGTAACTTATTTAAAAGTGATATTATAGGCACAGTTAGGAGCAGTATCACCACGTGGACCAACTTCTACTTGCCATATGGCTCTTTGGTTAGCATTCATACATTTTTTCAAAAGCGCATAACTTTCACATTTGAAATCCATTTTCAAAGTCATTTTTTCAAACAACCTATTTTTTCGAGATCTTTCCATCCAAACCATCAATTTCAGTTTTTAAATCAATATTATCTACATATTTAATATGGATTTTTTCAGTGGTATTTTTCTTACCAACACCAACTACTTCCAGTGGAAATCGCATATAGAGGATTTATTAAGAAATAAAGGATTGTACTGGATTACCTTGGGAAAAGAACTAGAACCTATTGATGATGAAAAGAAAATCAAATGGGAAAATAAGAATGATGAAGCACGTGGACTAATTGGAATGTCCATCTCTCCTAATTTAAGGTTTCACCTTCAAGGAATTGAAGACCCTAGTGAATCTTAGGAAAATCTTGAATCTGTGTTTGGTAAACACAATATTATTCGATCCCACTAGATAGAAAATCAGATAATGAATCTAAGTCCAAATGATTTTTCTTGCATTGAAGACTATTTATCTAAGTTCAAAACACTTAGAATTTTATTTGAAGAATTTAAGATAAAGCTGGAAGAAGAGCATTACATATTTATTATTGTTTCTAATCTTGGTAGTGCATATTTAGTGTTTTTATCTACCATCTATGCCACTAGAGAAACTTTAGAGACTGCTTATAAAAATCCCTCACGTGATTCCTTTTGTGATACTTTTATTAGAGAGAAAGATAATCTTGTGCAACTTGGAGTGGTCAGCACTGCAGGTACCTCTAACAAAGCCTTAGTAATCTAGCACACAGATAAACCCAAGAATACCAAGAAGCAACATCCTCTCCACAACAACAAGCAAAATCAGGGTCCCAAACCCACTCAGCCAACTTCTGCTCCTAATGGCGACAAAGGAGCAAAATCTAAAAATACAAAGATTGATATACATTGTAACTTTTATGGGAAATGTGGTCATGATGAGTCCAGACTCCAAATGTTTCAATAAGATGACAGCTTTAGAAGTAGCGATGAAAAATCACAACATCAATATTGATTCTTCTTCTTCTTCTTCTTCTTCTTCTTCTCATGGGCATTCATTTTATACTTCTAGTTTCTCCTTCAATGCAACCTCTACTTCTTCTTCTGATGAGTGGATTATTGATTCTATAGCATATTATCATATGGCGAAGGATGAATCCATATTTTCTTCTCTAAATGAATGTAACACCAAGAACATATTTGTTGGTGATGATAGATCTCTTAGTGTTGTAGGGTTTGGAACAGTTCAGGTAGATAATGGTCAATTCAATGATGTATTGTGTGTTCCAAGTCTTTCCCGCAACCTTATATCAGTATATCAAAACACTCATTTAGGTGAAGGTAAAACCATAGAGTTTTCACCTCACCAATTTGTAATCAGTGATCCAAAAGATCTTGAACATGTTCTTGCAACTAGAATTGTTGATGATATTACTAGGTAGTACAATTTTGACAACTTTGGGTCATCATCTTTTCCATCATTTTTTTTTTCTCACAATGATGACTTGAGAGAAGTTTGGCATGAGTGCTTAGATCATATAAACTATCTCTCATTGCATCAACTATGTAATCAATAGATGGTTACTGGTCTTCCTCTTGTTTCATGCAGAGATGGTGTTTGTGTCAGTTATGTTCTCAGAAAACATCATTGGGATAGTTTTGACAAATGTGTCTCTTGGCACACCTTGGCCCCTTTGTAACTTGTTCACAATGACTTGTGTGGTCCACTTTCTTCTCCTTCCTTTTCTTGGTTCAAGTATTTCTTAACTTTCATTGATCTGACTTTTTCATACACACTTGGGTTTACTTCTTAAAACTTAAGAGTGATTTTTTTGACAAATTCTTGGCCTACAAGGCCCTTATAGAAAAGTAATATGAACATCAAATTCAAATATTAAGAATAGATAATGGAGGTGAATATGTGAACAATCAATTTACACGTTACTGCACTGCACGGGGCATCCAAATGAAACACACTGTTCCATATACCCCATACAAAAATGGTGTTGTTGAGAGAAAGAACTGCACATTAAAATAAATGGTTAATTGTATGATTTGATATAGGGGATTAAGTCTAAAGTATTGGGTGGAAGACATTAACTGTGTAAATTACATATTAAATATCACTCTCACAAAGGCTCTTAAAAATATAACATTGGAAGAATCATGGACTAAAATTAAGCTAGATGTAAGTCACTTATGTGTATTTGGTAGTGTAGCATGGCCTTACATTCTTGATGAGAAAAGGAAAGCATTGTAGCCTAAAAGTGAGAAGGGTATATTTTTTGGTTATTTTGAAGATGTCAAAGGTTACAAACTTCTTCAAACACATTATAATGAAATTATTGTCAGAAGAGATGCTAAATTTGATAAAAAAAATCTTGGCCTACGATCCTAATTCAACGTTTGTTCCTTCTTCGGCCTGCAATCCATCTTCAGTGTTTGTTCCTTCTTTTGTTCCCATCCTAGTTTATTATTCTTCACATAATGACAGTGAGGATGAAAATCCACCTCTAGCTTCTCACCTTCTTCCAAATAATTCCATTGAACCTGAACCCGCACCAGCACCAATGCTTCCTAGATGGGTCTGTTCAACATGAGAAGAATTTGGTGATATTGTAGGTGATCCTTTAGATCAACATCAGACATGTACATTCTTCCAACGAGCCTCCTCTCTTTTGGCTCAAGTTTCAAAGACTCATGATCCATAGACATTTTCAGAATCTTCAGGTCATCTATATTGGGATACAACAATGAATGGAGAGTATCATTCTTTAATGACAAATGATACTTGGGATCTTTTACCTCTTCCAAAAGGAAGAGAACTTTTTAAATGTAAATGCTTCTACAAAACTAAGTATGCATCAGATGGAAGTGTTGAAAGACAAAAGGCTCAATTAGTTGTCAAAGGATGTTCCCAAGTTGAAGTAATTGACTATAATGAAACCTTTTCCCCTGTAGTCAAAATGAATTCCATCCAGCTTATTCTTTCCCTTGCTACCTCACATAAATGAGAGGTCCATTATATGGATGTCAAATCTATCTTCTTTCACGAGATTTGCAAGAAGAAATATAAATGGAACAACCTCCTAGTTATGTCCAAAATGACTCTATCCTTGTTTGTCGCCTTAAGAAATCTCTTTATGGTATTAAGGAAGCTCCTTGAGCTTGGTATGCCAAAATGGACATCTTTCTTCTTGACACTGAATTTTCTAGATTACATATGGATCCAAATGTTTATACAAAGAAAGTATGAATCCATTGCATAATCGTTATTCTTTATGTTAATGACCTTATCCTTACTTGTAGTAACTCAAAACTTTTAAACCGTGTGAAAGCCAACCTTAAGAAGAAATTTGAAATGGCAGACTTAGGATTTTTGCACTATTTCCTTGGCCTCCAAGTTTTGCAAACCAAGGAAGGAATTTTTATTTCCCAATCTAAGTATGCTTGTGAAATTATTCTTTTCTTTCACATGAAATATTGTAAACTATCCACTTCTCCCTTCCAATCTTGAGTTAAACTTGTTGTCTCATGTACTTCTCCTAAAGCTGATGCCACTTTGTATCATTAGTTAGTTGGTATCATCTTATACTTGACTCATACATGTCCTCATATTTCCTTTGTTGTTGGTATTTTTTCCTAGTATATGAAAACACCCCATGAAATCCATTAGAAATAAGCTAAGAGAATAATTCGGTATGTCCGAGGTATAATCTAGTTTGAGATACATTACATTTAAAGGGGGGCTCATTTATTGGTTTCTTTCACTGATTTAAATTGGGTCAGTGACCCTGAAGATAAAAATTCTATTGCATGTTATGTTTCTAGCCTTTGTTCAGGACTTGTCACTTGAACCTGTATGAAACAACATGAAATTGTTCTTTCTTCAATAGAAGCAGAGTACCAAGTAGTGGTTAGTGCAAGTCAGGGAGCCTTGTGTCTTCAACAAATCCTTTTAGATTTTGGATTCCAGCAGTAGCATCTGACAACCCTCTGGCACGACAATCAAAGTGGAATCAAGCTCACCAAAGACCCAATTCAACATCATCGTAGCAAACACGTTGAGATACACATGCACTTCATCATAAAGCTCATTCATGTTCGAGTTATTGAAGTGCTCTTTTTCTCTACAGAAGATCAAGTTGCAAACATTTTCACAAAGTCTCTTACAAACTATCATTCCAAACTTAGATCTATGTTAGTAGTTTAGGAAGTCATCATTAAGGGGGGATAGGCTCTAATACCTCCTTCCTTCTCCTATTGTGCCTCCTTTATAAATCCTTCAATCATATCCCAAGTTGTTATTAAGGGGGGATGTTAGGATATCCAGACACTTAGGAGTTAGTTAAGATCAATTTTTTCTAAGGTGTCGTTAAGTAAAAGTGTCTTTCTTAGAGTATTTATTTAGTATGCATTAGTATGAATTTGTAGTTAGGAAATCTGACGATCACGATATGTCCCCGGCATACAGTGATCGGACGGTTCATACTCTCCTCGATCTTAAAAACTAAATTGATATGTGGCTTAACACCTGATTGGTCCATGATCTCTATTTAAGAGCGTGGAGGGTCATTTGTTGATGATCGATTATGAGAAAATGTCTTGTAAAATCTCTCTCTAAATTTTTTTTTTTTCATTAATAAATTTCTCCAAGTGGCCACATTGGTTGGGGACATGGATGTTTCCTCATAGGAGTTTTACCACATGAAAACATTGGTCTGTTGATCCTTGATCTTGTTGTGTGAGTGGTTACTGAAGGTGTTCATCCTCTGTTGGAATACCTTTGTTGTCGAATGCTACTAAAAAAAATTGTATCAGAAATTTCTAGATTGAGATGAAGCTTGTGACCTTCTAAAATGGTAATCTATATTAATCTCCACACATAAAAGGTGATACTAGTTGTAATTGATTTATTTTCTTCTATATTTAAAGACATGTACTGTTAGCAAAAATTCTTGCAAGGTGGTGTTTTCTTCTGGTTACGGGCCACTGGTGTAAATGTATGGAAGAGGGGTTTGAAACCGGTCAAGCGTGTTTTATTCAAAGGCCACAACCATAAGTGTCGAGCACGGCCCACAGAAGAAGTCCATTTCGAGCTTAAAATCAAGCGAGGGAGCAGTCTGATTTTAACGGCAAGGATTTATTGACAGAGCAGATCGACGGTCAACGGGAAATCGCGGTTAGTGGAGTTGCACTGGGATTAGCGCAATGGATAGCACTTATATTACATTCAAGAAAGGATCTTAGCCATCCATCCCAAGGGACACATGGTGCAAGATCTAGTCACATCGGCATTTCGGCATTCGGGAGTTCAAAGGGTAAGGACTTCTCGTCATTTCACATATCAAAGCCCCGAACCCTGAAACGTCGAAAGCGCCTTTGAGGATAGGCACAGGATCACGACCCGTGGTCACTTGGGGAAATAGAAGGAGTTGTACAAATGGGGCCAAAAGTGCGAGTTGAGCTTCAAAAGGGGGGCACCGTGTTCTCCAGGTGCCAATTTGACTTGACCTCATTCCTAATACCTTCTTGGAGTGAATGAAGGTGAGAGGGGGTGGTTGAAACCTCACCTCAATCATTAATTGCAAGGTATGGGGGTTCCCGGTAGGAAGTCTGCCTAAGAGATGGTCCTCTATACTGGTTTTTTCCACAAAGGCCATGCCGAGTCCTGGACTCACCAGGGAAATCTGCACACGCTAATTCAACATTTAAGGGCTCAACTACCCCTTAGCATGAGCCATGTAGAGTTAATATGGTGTATGACGAAGGAGTGCAGGCCAGATTTGATTGAAGAGACGCCCCATCCTAAAAGTATTGGACGCCTCTGTTGGGAAAATGTTTAGGAGTATATGTACTTAGTTTTGATATTTTTGAAGGATTGATGGTTTAGCAAGGCTCTTGATTGTAAAGTTTTGATGAAGCACTAGTTGCTCTGGTTATGTATTGGCACTTGAGACTTCTTGCCTTATGAATGTTAGCCTCTTTCCATCTCTCTGTGTACACTGTGTTAGAATAGCTCGGAATTGGAGGATCCAATCGAGTTGCACTATTATAGGATGATGTATGTTGGATCACTATAATAGTTGTATTGTTTCTAATCAGTTCTTGTATTTTCTCAATGTTGAATGATTTGGAATTAGAAGATCCATTCAAGTCACCCTTTAGTTCCCCGAAACTCTGAACCAAGAGGATCTTGTATTCCGAGTTTTTCCTCCTCAAGCTGCTGAAAGGTGTGACACCCTAGCAGTCTTGCTCACTCATCTCACTTAGTATTCCATCTGCTCATTTTATAATCAACTCACTGACGGAAGTTAGATCAAGACCTCCTTTGTTTTTCTACATACCAAGCTCGATTTCCTGAGTTAGAGTGGTATCTTCTTGAGTCTCTATCCATTCGATCACCCCATTAAATTATTCGTGACATAAAATGATGGGCGTTGGGCTCTTCTCCTGCTACAATCCAGGAGTGACTTCCAATGCTAACATTTTCTAGCGTTGTTTCCAGGGATGAAGTTGAAAATTTTGTCTGAGATTGAAAGACATTGAGCCTCTGATTCTAATGGTGCCTCAGGTATCAGAGCCTTTGAATATTTCTACTGTGCACCTAGTGACTCCATTGTGACGACTCCACTGTGGTGAACCTTCCATGTTAATTGTGGCTTTCAGAGGTAGACACACGTGGTCCCATCCATAGTTTCCTCTAGCTATACCTGAAACTGATCTGGAGGTGGTTCTCAGAAAAGGTAAGGCCTCTGAAGGAGAAGCTTCCACCGTCGAACCCGGTAATCCTCCATCTCCTTCTATAGGAACTCCATTTTCTCCTTAGTTTCTTAACATACCTTTTTCTGAAGTTTCCCATATCCTAAATTTCGAGAGTGTTCCTACTGAGTTTTCCTCTCCTGGTATGGGATTAGAGGGAGAAATCCTTGTCACTCCCCTCTCCCCTGAAGCTGTACCTTAGCGTAGACCTAGGACCACAGAAGATTTCCTCACTCCTAGCTTTACCACTCCTCCTCTTGTTACCGTTGTCACTTCTGCACAAAGAGAAGAATTTGTTGACTTAAGCCCATTAGCCTTCTCCCTAAATCCCCTATTGTTTCCCATTCCACTTAAAGGCTCATTCCCAGTATCCCCTTTTTGAGCTCCTTCTCCTCCAAGTTCTTCTCCACCTAATATTCCCATGGCAGGAGAAAATCCCCCCATGACTAGAATGGAGGCTATAATAGCTGCTAGGTATGCTCCCCTTGTGTTACCTCAGCCTCTCAATGGCCTTCTAGTAGTTGGTTACCTCAAGCAGCTGCCTAAGTTTACAGGTGAGGGGGACATAACTGCAGAAGAACACCTTGAAGCCTTCTATAGTTTTACAGATTATCATGTTATCATGCATGCAGATGTATGGATGAGGATTTTCATCCATAGTATTGAAGGTGAGGTTATAAAATGGTTTAGGGCCCTACCTCCTGGATCTATTGATGGGATTGAGGCTTTGGATAGTGCCTTTTTGAGACAATGGGGAGACAAAAAGGACTTCATGTATTACATGATTGAGTTTGGGTATTTGAAGAGAAAGGAAGGAGAGTCTGTCTATGACTTCTCCAAAATATTTAATAAAATGTACAATAAGATCCCCACCGAGATAAATACCTCTGAAGCCTCTGCCAAGATCACTTATGCCAACACTTTTGATCTTAATTTCTACCTCCTGTTGAGGGAAAGAAGAGCCACCACTCTAGCTCACATGCAAGATGCAGTTGTGGAAGTAGAGTCCAACATATTAGCTATTGACTGACTTAGGAATAAGGTTGACAGAGACGTATCCAGGAGAAGAACAGAGGCCTCCTCATCTCATTCCTCTCCTCTTCCCCTTTAGACAGATGAGGTAGCTAAAGTACTGAAATCCCTTTCGGCTAGGATGGAGAAGTTTGATTTAGAGGGGAAGCCCTCATACAGAAACCCCCAGAATATTGATAACAGAGATTTCAGGAGGCCTGGTAACAATATTCCATAGACTTTGCCAAAGGAACAAAGAAGCAGAGACAGGGATGATTAGAGGATTCAAACCCCTCTCCAGAATAGCCTAGTTACTCATGAGGGAGGAGAGGAGGTGGATGAACTCGACCCTGAGATCCACTACATTGAGGACACTTCCCCTTTTCCTCATTTGACACAATCTGCATATGAAGAATCCCTTATCAACACCCAAATCAATGAGTTGAGTAAAGGGGAAAAGGCCAGCAACACTCCTAACAGATACAATCTCAGGTCAAAAAAGAAAGAAGGGAATTTTGATAGCCAGGATCAACCCCTCATAGCAAAAAGACCTACTAAAGTTGCAACAACCACTACTAAATAAAAGAAAACTTAGAATGCTTCGCCAACAGCCAAGGAACCTGTCTCTGAGGTAAGGGAAGCTCCTAAGTTTCTCTCCTCTTTTAGTTTTGAGCATGAGATTCAGAAGATTAGAATTCCTATACCCCTATCCGAACTAGTTAAAAATGAAGATTTCATAAAGTCCCTCTCCAAGATGCTACAATCTGAGCCCCTCTAGCATTCCACAGACTCAATAAATCTCCAAGACAAAAGCCAACAGTTATCCTAGGTCCCATGGTAGAATATAGAGATGATTCATCCCCTCCTTTCTACACATCCTTGAACATACATGATAAAGTGTTGCATAATTGCCTCATGGATTCAGGGGCTTCCCATAAACTTATGCCCAAAATAGTAATGGAATAATTGGGACTAGAGGTGACAAAGACTTATCATGATTTGTACTCTTTCGATTCAAGGAGGGTATAATGCCTTGGAGTCATCAAAGACTTGGCGGTCTCTCTATTTCAACTGCCAATGAAGAGTCTGGTCATGGACATTGTAGTGGCCGACGTTCCTCCCAAGTTCATCATGCTTCTATCAAGATCTTGGATTAAAAATCTTGGAGGAACATTACAGATGGATCTCGCATATGCTACTATTCCAATTTTTGGAGGGGAACAAAGGAGGCTATACAGAGAATCACAACTAGCCTACATTGTTAGCGATGAGGAAAACCCTACCAATCACCGTATCTTTGCACTGGACATTGATTTGGGATCTAGTTTGTTACAACTCACTGATGCTCCTGAACCCCCTTTCCAAATCAGAAAGCAACCCTTATTTGATCATGGGACACCTCCTCCAAACACCTCTATTTGGAAAATGTTTTTCAATGGAGATTCTTCTAGTGAAGGTGCTAGTGCTGGAGTGGTCTTTGTGTTGCCTTGTTAGGAAACCATATCCCTATCATACAAGCTTGAATTTGAAGCAACTAATAATGTGGCAGAATATGAAGCTCTTGTTCTAGGTTTAAGGGATTCAAAATAAATGGGGATTGAGGAAGTAGCAGTGTTTGGAGATGATAAGTTGATTACCCAACAAGTCAAAAACACTTACCAGACTAGGCATCCTCGGCTTAGAGCTTACAGAGAGGAGGTACGGGACCTGATTGACAAATTCTTCTTAGCCTTCAATATCTCTTTTATTCCAAGGGAGCAATATGCTTTGGCCAATTCTTTAGCTGTTTCAGCTAGCTAGTTCAAGATCCGTCTGTTGTCTATGGTCAAATATGATGTTAAGATATAATATAGGCTCTCTGTACCGGACAATGTCAAGCATTGGAAGGTATTCAAAGATGATCCTGAAATCAAAAAAATTCTCCAATCTGTTGATGAATTTTCTGTGTTGCACATTGATCAGGATCCTAACCTTGAAGGTGACCCTTACCCTGATGTATTTTTAAATGAAATTGCTAACCACCAGATTATTCCGCTGCCTAGCAATCACATCCCAAGGGGACTAGTCCCTTTAGAAAGATTGTTCGATGGGAATGATGTGGCAGTAAAGGGTAGGGTTTCAGATGAAGATGATGACACAACTGAGTGCAACATTGACACACAGGAGGAGCCTAAGTTTGTCAAGATGTCGAGCAATTTGACCAAAGAATAGAGGGCCGAATATACTGAGTTATTAAGAGAGTTTGTTGATGTGTTTACATGGACCTATGAAGACCTCAAGACATATGACACATCCATCATTGAACACAAGATCCGTCTGAAGAAAGGAGCTAGGCCATTTAGGCAGAAGCTAAGATAGATAAATCCCATGTTGCTGCCTGTCATGGAGAAAGAAGTGAAGAAGTTGTTAGATGCCCAAATCATTGTCCCCTTGAGATATTCTGAATGGGTGGCCAATTTGGTCCCAGTAAGGAAGAAAAGTGGCGAAATCAGGCTTTGCGTCGACTTCAGGAATCTGAACAGAAGCTCAAGAAAGGACAATTACCCCCTACCTAAGATGGAACAAATACTGCAGAGGGTAACTGGTGCATCCAGGATATCCATGATTGATGGATTTTCTGTCTATAATAAGATATCGGTCATGCCTAAAGACAGGGAAAATACAACCTTCACCACTCCTTGGGGGACATTCATGTATGCCAAAATGTCGTTTGGAATTATGAACACGGGAGCAACATTTCAGAGAACCGTGGACATAGCCTTCATTGGGGAGAAAGACCAGTTTGTGGTGATCTATCTGGATGACATCACAGTCTTCTCCAGGTTTGATAAAGAGCACTTCTATCACTTAAGGAAAGTTTTCTCGAAGTGTCGGAGGTTTGGTCTTTCCCTAAATCCCAAGAAATCTTTGTTTGCTATGATGGAGGGAAAGTTGTTAGGCCATATGGTATCAACAAAAGGAGTGAGAATTGATCCCAATAGAGTAGAGGCAATTTAGACCCTATCACTTCCTAGGTCTAAGAAAGAAGTCCAGGCCTTTTTAGGAAAGATTAAATTTCTGAGGAGGTTCGTCTCAAATTTTGCTGAGCTAGTGAAACACATCACAGCCATGCTCAGAAATGGAAATGAAGTGAAATGGACCGCTAAACCCAGGGAATCTTTTGTCAAAATAAAAAGGGCACTCACTGAGGCACTTGTGTTGATCAGTCCCGACTATTCCAAAGACTTCCTAGTTTTTTATTTTTCTTCTTTTGATACAGTAGCATCGGTCTTATTGCAGAAAAATGAGGAAGGGTGAGAGCAACCCATTGCCTTCTTCATTAAAGCATTAAGATATGCATAAATCAGCTATGAAATCATGGAGAAACAGGCCTATGCCTTGGTGAAATCTCTCAAATCTTTCAAAGTCTATGTCTTGCACTCAAGAGTGACTGCATACGTTCCTTCAGCCTCTGTGAAGGACATCCTTGTATAGCCCGACATAGATGGGAGAAGGGGTAAATGGATTGCTAAGATCCTTGAGTTTGACTTCGAAATAAAGACCACCAAGTTGGTTACGAGGCAAGGTTTAGCCAAGCTACTGGCTGAATCCAATTGCAGAGCCTTAGGGGTTAGTCTGATCAATACTTGCTCAGGGACTCAACAAGATGAGTTGCCCAGCCGAAGATCTCAGGACGACCTGTCACTAACAGAATGCGCCTGGTATTGAGACATTTTATACTTTCAGCAGAAGTTGGAACCCCTTGATGGAATGGGTAAAAGTAAGGCGAGATATTTAAAACTCAAGGTAGTCAAATATTGCCTCATTGACCAAGTCTTGTACTGGGGAGACCCTCTAGGGGTGTTGTTGAGATGTTTGAGCCCACAGGAAGCCCATAAAGTTATGTTTGAGTTCCATGGTGGCCTTTGTGGGGGGCATAATTTTTGGAAGACCACATCTCACAAAATTCTTAGGGCTAGGTACTACTGGCCCACCTTGTTCACTGATGTCTGTAGAGAAGTTAGAGCTTGTATCAAATGCCAAAGGTTTTCAGAAAAGCAGCAGCTCAACTCACTACCACTAAAGCCTATGGTAGTTTCAACACCTTTTCAATAGTGGGGGTTGGACTTCATTGGGGAGATTCACCCTCCTTCAAGTGGCCAACACAGATGGATTCTGACTGCGACAGACTATTTCACTAAGTGGATAGAAGAGACCCCCACCAGGAGTGCTTATCACAAGGTGATTATCACCTCCCTAGAAGATATCATAGCTATATTTGGCTATCCCAACAAAGTTGTCACTGATAATGATGCTTCTTTCAACTCTGAGCCTCTGATTAAGTTCTGTGAATAGTTCAAAATTTCACTAATTCACTCCACCCCCTATTATCCTCAAGGAAATGGGTTGGCAGAATATTCCAATAAAAGCCTAATTAGGATCATCAAAATATTGTTGGAATACAATAAGAGGGCCTGGGATTCAAAGCTCAAATTCACTCTATGGGTCGATCGAGTGACAATGAAAAAATCCCTAGGCACCTCACCTTTTCAACTGCTTTATGGGACGGAGGCAGTTTTTCCCACTCAGCTCACCTTACCTGTGGTGAATTTCTTTCAAGATTATGAAGGAGAGCTGGATCATATGTTCAGAAGGATTCATCAGATAGTGGAAGCACAACAAATCAAGGAGTAGGTGATGGACACAACTCACAATCATCAGCAGAAGGGAAAACCAGATTTTGACAGGAAGGTCAGGAAGAAAGAGTTTGAGATTGGGGATTTGGTGCTTAAGTGGGATGCACCCAGACAGGATAAAGGAAAACACAACAAGTTTGACACCCTCTAGATCGGGCCCTTCAAAATCTCTGAGGTTTTCCCAAATAACACATACAGGTTGCAGGATCTGGAGGGTAAGGAGGTTTTTAGTAGCCCAGTAAATGGGCATTTTCTGAAGAAATGTTTTGTTTGAGCCTTAGACGGCTCCTATGTTTGTAAATATTGTCCTTTTGGTTCTTTGTTCATTTTTTATCTTAATAAATGACTCCATAGCCCAACAACAAGGCAATGAAGCTATGAATGAGTTCTTAGAGCATCGCAGGGACAACTCTATCCCCCATGGAGCCTAATGTTAGCACAAATTCTTGCAAGGTGGTGTTTTCTTCTCGTTTCGGGCCACTGGTGTAAATGTATGGAAGAGGGGTTTGAAACCGGTCGAGCATGTTTTATTCAAAGGCCACAGCCATAAGTGCCAAGCGTAGCCCATAGAAGAAGTCCATTTTAGGCTTAAAATAAAGTGAGGGAGCAGTCTGATTTCAACGGCAAGGATCTATTGACAGAGCAGAATGATGGTCAGTGGGAAATCACGGTTAGTGGAGTTGCACTGAGATTAGCACAATCGATAACGCTTATATTACATTCAAGAAATGATCTTAGTCGTCGATCCCAAGGGACACGTGGCGCAAGATCTAGTCACATCGGCATTTCGGCATTCGGGAGTTCAAAGGGTAAGGACTTCTCATCATTTCACATCTCGAAGCCCCGAACCCCGAAATGTCGAAAGAACCTTTGAGGATAGGTGCAGGGTCACGGCCCATGGTCACTTGGGGAAATAGAAGGAGTTGTACAAAGGGGGCCAAAAGTGTTAATTTGAGCTTCAGAAGGGGGCCACCGTGTTCTCCAGGTGCTAGTTCGACTTGACCTCAATCCTAATACCTGCTTGGAATGAATGAAGGTGAGAGGGGGTGGTTGAAACCTTGATGCAGGAGCATCGTCAACATCAAGCGAGTGTGGGGCAAGCGCAACACATTTTGAGCACATGATAAATTGTTTAAAACTTTTGAAGATTAGATGCGCCAAACTTAAATGTGATAGTTAAGAAGAAGCGTACTTATATATTGTAAAGGACCTTGAGCGATCCGCTCTCGTCCATGGTAGGTAGAAAGCATTTATGTATGTAGGTAGAATTGAATATTAGATTTGACAGTTTAGAATGAGAGAGGGAAACCGGAATATAGACACCCTCATTGTGTATTGTAACATTAGCATGATTATGAGCATAGAAGGGAAGCAGAGAGTTGTGTAGCAGAGTCCATGTACAGAAGTTCTGAATTAATACAAAGAAGTTGTGATTCAGACTCATGGTGTTCATGTCTTCTCTGTGTATGCATCTTTAAACATTATGCTCTTAATGTTTTACTCTTTCTATCATGCAAACTGCTTTTATGCTATGTATGAATGATTTCTTGTTGAATGTTTGAAATCTGAGAGAGGAAGAATAAGAAGAATTGAGTTTCAATTGTTTCTCTATCTGAGCAAGTTTCTTGCAAGGAGTGCAGTTGAATTGTTCTCAAGGAGTGCGTCGACAAGGAGTTCAGAGGGTTGTCTCTGAAAGCTCTGGAGAGGTAACTTTTGTTCTCATTTCCTTAGAGTGCAGCTAGGTACAAGAGTCGTGCCAGGAGTGCGCAAGCCGAGGAGAGTCTCAAGGTTGCGAACCTGAGCAAAGAAACGAAATATTACTGCTTTAGGTGTGTGTAGAGTCGAAGTATTCAACATTTGAAAGTTTCTGAACGTTGCCACAAGGAGTGCGTGCAAGAGTCTTCTTTAGACCTCAGAGTTGTGAAGAAGCTCAGGAGGGATAAGGCCTTCAAATCCGTTGAAGGACAGTGGAGAGAAGTTGCGACCGGAAGTATTAAGAAGGTGTCATAAGCTTGCACTATAGCGGACAAGGTTGTGGAAGAACACTCAAATAATTCGCAGGAACGTCAAGGAGACACAGATGGTCAGAATCCTTTGTAGAGGATTAACGAAAATCCTGTCAGTCGTCATATCTGACAAAGGAGCGAGGAGGTTACAATCGAGTTTCCAAGGTGAAATCTCAAGGGATTGAGGACCATCAGATCTTGCTCAAATACCTGTCAGCGGTTGGATTGACCGAGAGTTGCACAAGGTTTAAGTTTCGTGAACGGAAGGATGAAAATCCTGACGAGGGGCGTGGCCATCAGGATTTCGGCATTCATGAAATCGGGAGTCATGAGGACGAGTGATCGAGAATTTTCATAGTGAAAATCTTGGAATCAATCTGAGCCGTCCATCTGAGGAGACACATGGCGATAATCGAGCACCCATCGGTATATCGGCTACCGGGGTTTTAAGTTGACAGGGAAATTGTGTCATCAAGGCATCGAAAGTCTTGAAACCCCGAGACTAAATCGAGAACCTCCATCAATTTGGAAATGTGGTGGAGATAAAGAGTC
The DNA here is from genome assembly GCA_000966675.3 of Picea glauca. Classification (NCBI taxonomy): domain Eukaryota; kingdom Viridiplantae; phylum Streptophyta; class Pinopsida; order Pinales; family Pinaceae; genus Picea; species Picea glauca. The sequence continues at coordinate 526,695 of JZKD02S0532994.1, forward strand.
CATCGACATTTCAGAGATTAAGAGGACAAGAGCCTGAGACCTTTTTGAGTCATGAAACAATGAAGAGATCACAGCCATATATCTCAAGAAGGACACGTGTTGTGTGATCATTCAAACTGGGGATTCGGTCATCGGGACTCACATAAGTGAGTGTTTTGTCTTTGCAGTTGGTGAAGTCTAAGATTTGATCCGAACCGTCCATTTATTTGGGACGCGTGTCAAAAAATCTGAAAAAGTCAGGGTTCAGCATTTTGTGGATCTTGAAGATGGGAAACACTTGCATTTCAAGATTGCCAAGTCTGAAACTCTGAAAGGAGGAAGTTTTGTTAGGGGGGGACCCAATTGACGTCATCTTGCCATGACGAGGAATCAAGAATTTCCACGGTGGAAACCATGAAGTAGACGAGAACCGTCCATCCTTGAGGACGCGTGGCAACAATCACAACCTTTGGGAAAAGTCTCAAAAGAGAATTCATATCGGAAAATCAGGATTTAAGAGATTGAGGGTCTCGAAGAGATATATATTTCGACATCAAAAACCCCGAAACCCAGATAGGAGATAGGATTGGGGACATATAAGGTAAGGTCGCGTGGGCCAAGAGCCTAGCCCCAGGGGATAATCGAAGTTGTAGTATCATGGAATATTGGAGATCGGGAATTCAAGAAAGAAAAGGTTGTGGAATCGGGATTTTGAAACTCCGAAACTCGATTACTACTTTTTTGTTGAGAACAGAGAAGTGATTGAGCCTAAAGGCTGTAAGGAGCAGGAAGACCTGTGGGTCAAATTTAAATAGAGATTCCAAGGGAGAATCAAAGGAGCCACTTCGGCTTGAGGGTGAACTTTGAACGATCCTTAAGACCGAGAGGTCGGCGTAGAGACCTTTTGCCGAGGCAAGGGGTGCAACTACATCAGTTTGGTATCAGAGCCTAGAAAGGTTCTTTGCTTTCTGTAGTAGAGAAAAGAATAATTTCACCATGCCACCAAGAAGGAGTGGAAGACAAACACCCGATCCACCAGAGGATAGGGAAATTCCAAGAAGAAGAGGTAGGTAGATAACTAATCCATCCATGGAGAGAGAGATGCGTGATCTATGAGCTAGACTCGAAGACATGGAGACAATGAAAAGACACACAGTTAGTGCTGGGGATCTTAGTGATTCTAAAAGTGAGGTTGAGGCTGAACGTGAAGAAGAAGTTGTAGCTGAAGATGCATCAAACAAACATTTTATCAGAGCTATTGCAAGAATGGGTGTAAGAGAAAAAATGGACATTCCAGTTTATGAGGGAAACTTGGATGCAGAGGATCTTCTAGACTGGATTAGAGCCCTAGACATGTACTTTAACTATGAAGATGTCGAGGAATACAAGAAGGTCAAGCATGCTATCAGAAGACTAAAGGGACATGCAGCATTGTGGTGGGATGAACTACAAGCTGATAGATGTTGCAAGGGAAAGCAGAAGATCAAGAGCTAGTATAGAATGATTGTGAAGATGAAGGCAAAATTCATCCCCATAGATTACCAAATTACTATGTTCATGAGGATGTAGAACTTGAGACAGAAGCTGATGACGGTGAAGGAATATATTGAAGAATTCTATAGGCTAAACATCAGGGTAGGTCATCGGGAGAGCGATGATGAAAAAGTTGCTAGATATATGAATGGCCTGAGGTATGATATTCAGGATGAGATGAGCATGGTAACCATCCGAATGGTGGAAGATGCTTATCAAATGGCTCTCAAGGCTGAAGAGAAGCTGAACCGAAAGCAGGGTCAGAGAGGCCGAGGCAGAAGTCAAGCCAGGGGCAAATCAATTGTCCAAGATAAAAATCAGAAGCCCAAGGAAGACTGGAAGAAACCTCAGACTCGAATTGAGAGGGGTGGAAGTTCACAGCGAGGGCAATATGTTGAACAATGAGGACATCATACTGAGCAGAGAGGAGGGTATGCTGATAATAATACTTTTCCTCGTACTAGAGGTAGAGGAAGAGGAAGAGGTGGAGTGATAAAATGCTTCACATGTGGAAAGAATGGGCACAAGTCTTATGGGTGTCCTGATAAAAAGAAAGAGAGTGGAGAGACTCACATCGCCGAATCTCAGGGGCGAAATGTTGAGGCGGAGGATGTTGAAGGTGGAAGATCACTGATGATGCGAAAGGTTCTTTTGACACCAGAGAAGGAGGTGGAGAGTTCAGTCCAGAGAAATAGACTTTTTCGGACTGCTTGCAAGACCAAGGACAGGGTATGCAAGGTCATTGTAGATAGTGGAAGCACATATAATCTCGTTTCAACTGAGATGGTAGAGAAGCTGGAGCTGGAGACGATTAAACATCCAAGTCCATATAAAGTTTCATGGCTACAAAAAGGACATCAGGTAAATATCACTAAAAAATGTTTAGTTGAATTTAAGATAGGAAGATATAATGATAAGATACTCTGTGATGTTATTCCTATGGATGTTTGTCATTTATTGCTGGGTAGACTATGGCAATATGACAGAAATGTGATTCATGATGGGAAGATGAACACATACACCCTAGAGAAGAATGGGAGGACTCACATGTTGCTTCCAATCAAGGATAAGGAGGTGAATCCAGAAGTAAGCAACATTGTACTTCTCATGAGTGGGAAGGAACTTCTTACAGAGGTTAAGAAGAAGGAAGATTCACTGTTCATTATGGTCAGAAAGCCTAGAATTGTTCTGACTAGCACAAGAGTGGATGATTTACCATAAGAGGTTTAGGAACTATTGGAAGAGTTCGCTGACATAGTAGTGGATGAATTACCTCGTTCATTTCCACCAATCAGGAGTGTGAGTCACAATATTGATCTCATACCAGGAGCTAGTTTTCCAAACAAAGTTGTGTACAGACTAGCGCCGCAAGAGAATGAGGAGGTAAAAAGAAAAGTCCAGGATTTGTTGGACAAAGGGTTGGTTAGAGAAAGCTTGAGCCCATGTGTTGTTCCAACAGTACTCAGTCCAAAGAAAGACAGAGGCTAGAGGATGTGTACTGATTCAAGAGCTATTAACAAGATAACCATCAGATACAGATTTCCATTGCCCATGATGGATGATTTGATGGATTGTTTAAGTGGAGCAAAATATTTTTTCAAAGATTGATTTGAAAAGTGGTTATCATCATATTTACATGAGAGAAGGTGATGAATGGAAAACAGTATTCAAAACCAACAAAGGGTTGTATGAATGGCTTGTTATGCCGTTTGGATTAAGAAATGCGCCAAGTACCTTTATGAGGTTGATGAATGAAGTCTTGAAAGAGTTCATCGGGAAATTTGTCATTGTGTATCTGGATGACATACTGATTTTCAGTAAAACAAGGGACGAGCATCTGAAACACTGGACTATTGTGATGAAGAGATTACAGCAAGAGAGGCTGCTCATAAACATGAAGAAATCCTCATTCATGAAAACAGAGCTCATTTATCTGTGATTTGTTATTTCGGCAGATGAGTTGAGGATGGATCCAGATAAGGTGGAAGTGATCAAGAATTGGCCATCACCAAAGAACATATTTGAGGTGAGAAGTTTTCACAGGTTGGCTAGTTTCTACCGAAAGTTCATCAGGAATTTCAGTGGACTTAGTGCAGCAATGATGGATACAGTGAAGAAAATACATAAATCTTTTCACTGGACAGAAGAGGCTGAGAAGAGTTTTAATCTATTGAAAAGGAAAATTATGGAACAACCAATACTGGTGTTGCCTGATTTCCGAAAGACATTTCAAGTGAAATGTGATGCAAGTGGATTTGCAATAGGGGTAGTCTTAAGTCAAGAATACATGCCAATAGCATACTTTAGTGAGAAGCTGAATGAAGCGAAATTGAAATACTCCACTTATGATAAGGAGTTTTATGCTATTGTACAGGCATTAAATAAATGGAGGCATTACTTGATTCCAAAGAGTTTGTCTTATACAGTGACAATCATGCACTGCAATTTGTAACTCAACAAGAAAAGTTGAATCAGAGACATGTAAAATGGGTTGAGTATATGCAAAATTTCACTTTTGTGATTAAACATATTTCTGGTACTGCTAACAAAGTTGTTGATGCTTTGAGCAGAGAGTGTTTGCTATTGTAGGAGTTCAAAGTCAAAACGTTGGGTTTTGATGATCTCAGGGACATGCACGCAGATGATCAAGATTTCAAGGAAGCGTATGAAGCAGCTGAGAATCCAGTTCTCAGAGATAGAAGCCAATGGGTAGAGTACATGATCCAGGAAGGATTACTATTCAAAGGTAATCGGCTTTGTATTCCAAAATGCTCCATGAGAGAGAAACTGTTGAGGGTGAAACAAAGTGGAGGATTAGCAGGACACTTTGGTCATGACAAGACGTTCACAAAGCTGAATGAGTCATATTTTTGGCTGGGAATGCGAGAAGATGTTAAGAGATTCGTGGACAGATGCAGAATTTACCAGCATTCAAAGGGAAGGAGACAAAATGCGGGGTTTTATCAACCATTACCCATACTAGAAAGGCCGTGGAATGCAATCAGCATGGATTTCATATTGGGTTTGCCAAGAACACAAAGAGGTTTTGACTCAATCTTTTTGGTGGTGGATAGATTTTCCAAAATGGCACACTTCATTCCATGTCAGAAAACCAGTGATGCAACTCACATTGCAAATCTATTTTTCAAAAAAGTCATTCGACTTCATGGCTTACCAAGGAGCATAGTTTCTGATAGAGATACGAAATTCATAGGGCACTTTTGGAAGACCTTATGGAAGAAGTTGGGAACTAACTTGTTGTTTAGCTTAGTGTATCATCTTCATATGGATGGACAGACAGAAGCAGTGAACAAAAGTCTGGGAGACTTGCTGAGAAGCTTAGTGACAGAGCACCACAACCAGTGAGACCACATATTACCATAGGCGGAGTTTTCTTATAATGATTCAATCAACAGAAGTACAGGACAGAGTCCATTTCAGATTGTCTATGGCATATAGTCGAGGGGAATTTCTGAATTGAGAGATTCATAACAAAATGCGACTAGGAGTGCTAGTGCAGAAGATTTCATAGAGGCGATGAAGGAACTTCACAGCCAGGTGAAGGAGCATTTGCAAAATTCAAGCCAGGAGTATAAGCATAGAGCAGATCAGCACAGAAGACAACTTCAATTCGAAGTTGGTGACTTGATTCTGGCACATTTGAGAAAGGAAAGGTTCCCAAGAGGGACATATAATAAATTGAAGATGAAGAAAATCGGACCATGTAGGTTCTTGAAGAAATTTGGGGCAAATGCTTATGAGATTGAATTACCAGATGGGATCGAAATTTCCCCGATATTCAATGTCTCAGATTTGTACCCATACAAAGCTGGGGAAGTAGGAACAAGTGATGAATAGTCAGAGATTTAGTGGCAAAAGCAAATGCAAGTTGCAGAGAAGCCACAAATGGAAAGCATACTAGAAAAAAGAATTGGCAAGAAGACCAGAAGAAAACAATACTTTGAATACTTGGTCAAATGGAAAGGACATCCAGTTGAAGATGCCAGCTGGAAAAATGAAGCAGATATTCAGAAGCATGGACAGACCATGCGAGAGCCCATGGACAGAAGCCCATGAAAATTTTCAATCGAGGGAGTATGATGCAGGAGCATCGTCAACATCAAGTGAGCGTGGGGCAAGCACAACACATTTTGAGCACATGATAAATTGCTTAAAACTTTTGAAGATTGGATGCACCAAACTTAAATGTTATAGTTAAGAAGAAGCGTACTTATATATTGTAAAGGACCTTGAGCGATCCGCTCTTGTCTATGGTAGGTAGAAAGCATTTATGTAAGTAGGTAGAATTGAATATTAGATTAGACAGTTTAGAATGAGAGAGGGAAACCAGAATATAGACACCCTCATTGTGTATTGTAACATTAGCATGATTATGAGCATAGAAGGGAAGTAGAGAGATCTGTAGCAGACTCCATGTACAAAAGTTCTGAATTAATACAAAGAAGTTGTGATTCAGACTCATGGTGTTCATGTCTTCTTTGTGTATGCATCTTTAAATGTTATGCTCTTAATGTTTTACTCTTTCTGTCATGCAAACTTCTTTTATGCTATGTATGAATGATTTCTTGTTGAATGTTTGAAATATGAGAGAGGAAGAATAAGGATAATTGAGTTTGAATTGTTTCTCTATCTGAGCAAGTTTCCTGCAAGGAGTGTAGTTGAATTGTCCACAAGGAGTGCATCAACAAGGAGTTCAGAGGGTTGTCTTTGAAATCTCAGGAGAGGTAACTTTTGTTCTCATTTCCTCAGAGTGTTGCTAGGTATAGGAGCTGTTCCAGGAGTGCGCAGGCTGAGGAGAGTCTCAGGGTTGTGAACCTGAGCAAAGAAATGAAAGATTGCTGCTGCAGGTGTGTGCAGAGTCGAAGTATTCAACATTTGAAAGTGTCTGAAGGTTGCCGCAAGGAGTTCGCGCAAGAGTCTTCTTTAGACCTCAGAGTTGTGAGGAAGCTCAAGAGGGATAAGGCCTTCAAATCCATTGAAGGACAGTGCAGAGAAGCTACGACCAGAAGTATTAAGAAGGAATCATAAGCTTGCACCATGGCGGACAAGGTTGTGGAAGAACACTCAAATCATTCACAGGAACATCAAGGAGACACAGACGGTCAGAATCCTCTGTAGAGGATTAACAAATATCCCGTCAGCCGTCAAATCTAACAAAGGAGCGAGGAGGTTACAATCGAGTTTCCAAGGTGAAAGCTCAGGGGATTGAGGACCGTCAGATCTCGCTCAAATACCTTTCAGTCGTTGGATCGACCGAGAGTTGCACAAGGTTTAAGTTTCGTGAACGGAAGGAGGAAAATCCTAACGAGGGGCGTGGCCATCGGGATTTCGGCATTTGTGAAATCCGGAGTCACGAGGACAAGTGATCGGGAATTTTCATAGTGAAAATCCCAGAATCAATCTGAGCCATCCATCTGACGAGACACATGACGATAATCAAGGACTCGTCGGTATATCGGTTACTGGGGTTTTAAGTTGACAGGGAAATTGTGTCATCGAGGCATCGGAAGTCTTGAAACCTCGAGACTAAATCGGGACCCTCCATCAGTTTGGACACATGGTGGAGATCAAGAGTCCATCGGCATTTCGGAGATTAAGAGGACAAGATCCCGAGACCTTTTTGAGTCCCCAAACAGGGAAGGGATCACAGCCGTAGATCTTAGGAAGGACACGTGTTGTGTGATCATTCAAACCGGGGATTCGATCATCGGGACTCACATAAGTGAGTGTTTTTCCTTTGCAATTGGTGAAGTCTGAGATTCGATCCAAACCATCCATTTATTTGGGACGCGTGTCGAAAAATCCGAAGAAGTCTGGGTTTGGCATTTCACGGATCTTGAAGACAGGAAACACTTTCATTTCGGGATTGCGAAGTCCAAAACTCTGAAAGGAGGAAGTTCTATTAGGGGGGGACCTAGTTGACATCATCTCTCCATAACAAGGAATCAGGAATTTCTACGGTGGGAACCGCGAAGCAGACGAGAACCGTCCATCCTTGAGTACGCGTGGCAACAATTGCAACCTTCAAGAAAAGTCCTGAAAGAGAAGTCATATCGGGAAATCGGGATTCAAGAGATCGAGGGTCTCGAAGAGATATATATATATTGACATCAAAAACCCTGAAACCTCGATAGAAGATAGCACTCGGGACATATAAGGTAAGGTCGTGTGGGCCATGAGCCTAGCCCTAGGGGCTAATCAAAGTTGTAGTATCACAGAATATAAGAGATCGAGAATTCGAGAAAGCAAAGGTTGTGGCATCAGGATTTTGAAACTCCGAAAATCGATTACTACTTTTCTATTGAGAACAGAGAAGTGATTGAGCCTAAAGGCTGTAAGGAGCAGGAAGACCTGTGGGTCAAATTTAAATAGAGATTCCAGGGGAGAATCGAAGGAGCCACTCCAGCTTGATGGTGAACTTTGAATGATCCTTAAGACCAGGAGGTCAGTGCAGAGACCTTTTGCTGAGGCAAGGGGTGCGGTTGCGTCAAAACTCGCCTCACTCATTAATTGCAAGGTATGGGGGTCCTGACAGGAAGTCTACCCAAGATGGTCCTCTGTACTGGTTTTTTCCACAGAAGCCATGTCGAGTCCTCAACTCACCAGGGAAATATGCGCATGCTAATTCAACATTTAAGGGCTCATCTACCCCTTAGCATGATCCATGCAGAGTTAAGATGGCGTATGACGGAGGAGTGCAGGCCAGATTTGATTGAAGAGACACCCCATCCTTAAAGTCTTGGACGCCTCTGTTGGGGAAATGTTTAGGAGTATATGTACTTAGTTTTGATATTTTTGAAGGATCGATGGTTGAGCAAGGCTCTCGATTGTAAATTTTTGATGAAGCACTGGTTTCTCTGGTTATGTATTGGCACTTGAGACTTCTTGCCTTATGAATGTCAACCTCTTTCCATCTCTCTGTGTACATTGTGTTAGAATAGCTCGGAATTGGAGGATCCAATCGAGTTGTGCTATTATAGGATGATGTATGTTGGATCACTGTAATAGTTGTATTGTTTCTAATCAGTTCTTGTTGCGCTATCAAGACCTCCTTAATTTTTCTACACACCAAGCCCGGTTTCCTAAGTTAGAGCGGTATCTTCTTGAGTCTCTATCCATCCGATCACCCCATTAAATTGTTCGTGACATAAACTGATGGGCGTTGGTCTCTGCTCCTGCTGCAATCCAGGAGTGACTTTCGACGCTAACATGTACAAAGCACACCTTTATACATCACATCTTATATATTTCAATAATGTTCTTAAAGTACATGGAAACTCTATTGTATTATGTGGCTTGAAGTTATAAAATTGGATAAAATGTTGAAAGTTATATCCCAAGTAAGTTTTGCAATCATAATCTTGAATCAAATGTTGAAACATATATCTCAATGACATCTTCGTGTCATTGGCACCTTTCATAAGCACAAGATATCATTTGGTAACTTAGATAGATGGAATTATATCCTCTCAACTTTCCCATCCTTATCTATAAAACTTTGAAATTACTTTAGCATTTTTTATAATCTTTAAGAAATGCATATTTTGAGACTTATTGCCTTATGAATGTCAACCTCTTTCCATCTCTCTGTGTACATTGTGTTAGAATAACTCGGAATTGGAGGATCCAATCGAGTTGCGCTATTATAGGATGATGTATGTTGGATCACTGTAATAGTTGTATTGTTTCTAATCAGTTCTTGTTGCGCTATCAAGACCTCCTTAATTTTTCTACACACCAAGCCCGGTTTCCTGAGTTAGAGCAGTATCTTCTTGAGTCTCTATCCATTCAATCACCCCATTAAATTATTCGTGACATAAACTGATGGGCGTTGGGCTCTGCTCTTGGATTACTGAGAGGGGGGTGAATCAGTAATAACGTAATTATAATCCTTTTTCTTCAAATGTTATATCAATTTAGAATTATTATCCAATAATGAGAAGTAATAAATAAACAATCACACACATGCACAGTAGACCAGTGTTTTACGTGAAAACCCAAATCGGGAGAAAACCACGGAATGCTTTTTCTTATATGTCTTGAAGAATTACATTCATTGGAAGCACCAACTTCCTTTGTTTTCCAGATGCAACTGGAAGGAGGTTCCAACCTCCTAGTTTCTCAGGCTACAACCTAAGGGAAGCTCCAAATCCCCAAATCTTTGGCTACAACCAGAAGGAGACTACAACCCCCAATGTTCTCCGACTACAACCGGAAGGTGGCTACAACCACCTGTCCTTGCCCCATCTTGCCACCCTGAAGTAGAAGTAGAATGATGGAACCACTGTCACACTATCACTGTGAGAGATACCGCTCTAAACCTGTACCAATAAATATGAACCATGCATCAACCATGCATAGACCTGTAATCAACCTGTACCATAAACAAGTGCATCAACCATGCACCAACCTGTAATCAACCTGTACCATAAACAAGTGCATCAACCATGCACTAACCTGTAATCAACCTGTACCA
>JZKD02S0532994.1:536713-558955 GCA_000966675.3 Picea glauca
GATCCAATCGAGTTGTGCTATTATAGGATGATGTATGTTGGATCACTGTAATAGTTGTATTGTTTCTAATCAGTTCTTGTTGCGCTATCAAGACCTCCTTAATTTTTCTACACACAAATCCTGGTTTCCTGAGTTAGAGCGGTATCTTCTTGAGTCTCTATCCATTCGATCACCCCATTAAATTATTCGTGACATAAACTGATGGGCGTTGGGATCTGCTCCTGCTGCAATCTAGGAGTGACTTTTGACACTAACATGTACAAAGCACACCTTTATACATCACATCTTATATATTTCAATAATGTGCTTAAAGTACATGGAAACTCTATTGTATTATGTGGCTTGAAGTTATAAACTTGGATAAAATGTTGAAAGTTATATCCCAAGTAAGTTTTGCAATCATAATCTTGAATCAAATGTTGAAACATATATCTCAATGACATCTCTGTGTCATTGGCACCTTTCATAAGCACAAGATATCATTTGGTAACTTAGATAGATGGAATTATATCCTCTCAACTTTCCCATCCTCATCTATAAAACTTTGGAATCACTTTAGCATTTTGTATAATCTTTAAGAAATGCATATTTTATATTTGCTAGACTTGTAGCATTCTCATGTGTATTTACTACATGCCATGTGCCTCATTATAATACACTACAATTTCACCATAGTATGGGGTGTTTGTGATGGTGCACAAGCCTTCCATTTGGGTTCATCTTGGTTAGTGACATTGAATATTTGTGAGCATGAAACTATGGGAACATTCCATTATGGAATTCAGAATTATGTCTACTTATTTATGAGAAAGGCGTTTCCTATGTGTCATTTCTATAGATAGGGGTTGAAAACCACCATACATCGATGGGTGGGCGTTCAATGAGAGTACCATGAATTAAATCTAAGGACTCAAGTACCAACAAAATGTAGATCTTAAGACTCGTAATATTTTCTAAGATAGTGATACATAGGAATAGCTCTATTTGGACCTACTATAGATCCCTCCAAAAAATAATTTTCAAATTCAAATTCAATTATTGCACAAAACAAGAAAAAAAAAAATTGTGTAACATCCCGCTATTGCGAGCATATGTTATCGACTTATTCTTTGAGGACACTTACGTGCAAGTGAGCCGGTTATAGTACATGGTTATTTGTTTCGCTTATGGATTTTTATGATGATGTTGATGGTTGTGATTTAATGTTATTTGATATATATATATATATATATATATATATATATATATATATATATATATATATATATATATATATATATATATATATATATTGACAGATGTTCTGATGAGTTTTCCTTGAGTGTGCAAGACACTCGACATATGGTGGATGTCAATGGAATCAATGGACTTCTTTGGACTCCAGATTGAGTTAGGGAGTGGATTGTATTGGTTTGAGTATTTCATTTATGCATATGTGACATATGATCGATTTTAGTATGATTTTGTATATGGATCATTGACATTGTTTTGTTAATGAATGGAGGTTGAAGAATGCTTGCTAATATGACTCGCATAAGGATTAAAGGGTCCATGCACATAGAATAGATATTGAGGGAGAGGTGTGGCAACGTCCCTGCCACAACCTACTAGCACTCCCACCGTGGCTCGAATTGTAGATTAACGATTACTTACTTCAAGAGGTCCATGATGTCGTGAGGGTAGACTGAGATAGTCGCTCACGAATATTTCTAAGGGGCACTCAATAAGGTGGGATCCTTATTCCTTAGAATCCCTTAGTCTCTCGCAAGGTCACCCGAATGGAGTGTTGACTCCAAGGGTTCGATGACTAGTAAAACTAGTCAAAAGACAAGTGGCACCCTTGGAGCATGGAGTTGTGTCTTGAAGGGAACGTCGTGAAAGTAACACTTGAGTCAATGAATCTAGGTGGCCTAGAAAACCTTGAGTGAATAATTAAACCTTGTAAAATCTTTAAACATTGTCAGATTCAATTAATTAATTAAGGATTGAAACTATTAATTGTAAATCCCCAAATGAAAGTCTAAGCCTATTCAAAAATTAAGCCCAAGTCTAAATTTGGTAAGAAGACTAAAACTAAATTATAAATTAAATAAAAAGGGGATGAAGTAAATCAATCTAAGAATTAAGAAAAATAAAATAAACCTCAAGATTTGAATTAAAACACATGTGTGCAAGAAAATACTAAATTGGAATTTAAGATAAGAAGGGAATAAAGGATGAAAGAATATGTTTACGCATAGAATGGTATCTAGAGTCTAGTTAACACTAAGTCTAACTAGAAGAAGACTCATATTTTAACTCAAATCATATTTAGTAAGGCGTCGGTGATTAAAGGGGAATATGGGGAATAAAGAGACAACTAGGAGTGATTTAAGGAGCGCTTTTAGGAAAGGTGAGGGAAATTGACTTTTAACTAAAATGTAATGTGTAATTACATATGCAACTTGGGGAGAGGGTGACAAGTGTAAGGGGGGAATACTTATAAATTATTTAATTAAAAATAATTTAAATGTGCAAGTGGGGATGGGTCAGTAAGATAATTCCTATAAAGAAAATGGTGAAGATGGGAAATTGATCACACTAGTTATCAGTAAAGTTATGGTGCCGAATTATTTTTGACTGATTTTACTTGTGAGAGTTGGGATACCCAGCTTGAGAGAGAGTGGTGTCTTTACCTTGAGAGGCAAAATCAGAGCTAGAGTATTTTTTATGGTTTTGTGTGCGTATCCCCTTTGTAGCTCGAGGGGATAAGGGGGAAGAAGAGTACCCCCTAGCGTTGGTTGGGAGGTATCGATGAAGTCTCATCGATTAGCAAGTGGGAGGTCGGAAGGAACGTTGATTTTCAAAGATCATCTCTAGGTCCATCTTCATCATCGGTTATGGTACTCTCATTTAGGTTACGGTACGTTGGTTTCAGAAGATGGAACCGTCACAACAATCTCGTAATGCTCAGTAGAATGCAAGTCTATTATTCAATTATTTTATTCAGGTGAGGCAAGGAAGAATATTCTCTATTCCTGGGACTGAATGCTTCACACCTACTAGATTTCAGTCATATAATGAAGAGAAAACCCTATGATTATGACAAATACTTGAGAAATTCAAAGGAAGAAAAATATCCACTTGGCCTGCATGAAGATATTCCCATGTCTAATTCTTATTGTATGTTGATCAGCCCCCAGAGGAGAGAAATTCAAGAAGAGAGAAAGAGGATTCGGTCACTAATCCCCATTACTTGGGTCCTCATTGTTACTCAACAAGAGATGGGCTTCCCTATGCTTTTGCATCCCATCATCTAGGTAGTGAATATTTTGAAGGGGATTCAGTTCATGCACATAGATGCTCAGAAAACTCAACCTTAGATTTGCAGAGAGAATTGAGAGAAGGCGCAGAGTATGGTCTTCGACCTGTTGGTTCTTCGATAAATATTTGATTGATCAAGTTAGAGGGACTTTGTTTTCAACTCGAGTGCAGTAAGTTGGCTTGAAGTTGAAAAACCACTCACACATTTAATGGATTTGGTCCTTGCTACTCGAATTAAATACAACTTCAGAAACGCAATTGCCAGATTTAGGGCAGGATGTTAGCCCAGAATCTAAATGGTTGAGGATTCTCGTGCGTTAACCTTTAACAAATTCAAGAACCCTTAGGTGTCTTGTTGTTCACCCTTAAATAATAGTTGCACAGGGATTTGTGAATCTGCGGGTTAACATAAATGAGGAGAAATGCCTCCCTGTAAGGATCCTCCCACTTGTTAAAATTTTAGTCGAGTATCATTTTTTACTTGTCTACTTTAATATTACAAAATTGATTTTTGTCCTTACCTTTGGATAGGATAGTTGTCATATGGAATCCTTTACATAATGGTTGTTTTCTAATATTCTTCAATACATAGCGTAAAGGAAGGTCAATTGGCTTAATCAATTTCCTTCATAATAGATCCTCCTCTAGTTCCTTTTTAAGTAAGTAGGGCAACTTGAATTCCTTACTTATTACTTATGATGACATGATCTCTTCATAGTAGTTTGATTTTTAAGCTAGCCTAGAAGTCCTTGTTTATGATTAAGATAGGTCTGGGTCTTCCTTGATTCTCTCCATTGGAATTGTAATTTGGCTTTGGTTACTTAATTAGTGTTGGGTCGTTCTTTAATTATTTAAATATATTTACGTCAGCATTAAGTCCTTATTGGTTTTGTTTATTTAAGACTTGATCTTCCTTAAAATCCTTGTATTGATATGTACTTTGTATGGAAGTTTTCTCATTATGGTTCAATGTGTGATGATATTTTAAATTCTTAATGGATATATTGACAGCCTTGTCTTCTATTAAATCATATTTAAGTGTGCTATCCTTATGTTAATTGGTAATTGGCCATGAAATTTATCATATTTAAGTGTGCTCTCCTTATGGTAACTTGTAATTGGCCATGAAATTTGATATTGAAATCCTACAGTACTAGTTAATTAGAATAAGTCATTTAAAGGTATATTTATTTAGTTGCGCTACATAAGAATGGTACTTGATATAGTATCTCGATGAAATCAATAATTGATGCTTGACATAAATGAACTTAACTTATGACAGGTTATAAAGATGGGCGTAAATAGATCTCTACATAGTGTTGGAATCTTATCTTTGCTTTCGCATATTTTTAAAATCCTTAGTTCTTATTTTCTTACTTAATTGCACTTAGTTTTCGATGAATGATGAATTAAGTAAAATGGATTGTTCCTTGCACTATGATGAAACAATGTTTAGTTATGATTAATGAAACTAGTATGGAATTATAATTATGATTGATTAATAGGATTTAGACACCTCCTTGTTCCTCAGAATAGTCGTCAGCCCTGAGACCTTAAGTGGTCAAAATCAATCAGATGAATCCTGGGCTTGAGCGTTGCTTATGTGTCCTGGAGGTCCTAACCATGCAGGATAGGTTGGGTGGGTAGTTTTTTTATGTTATCCTTATGTTATATGTTGATTGATTGATAATGATGTTTCCTTCAGATGGACTTGATGAATTTGCTTAGGTAGTGATTAGTATATGATGTGTCGCTATTAATTATGTTGATGTGTTGATTATGTGTCGTTATTAATTTGGATGATGTGTTGATGGTGTAGTTGTTCATTATGTGGTGACGTTCTAATTTATTAATGAAAAAAAAAATTAACTATTGTACATCATTATTGTTGTCATAACAGAGGGACTGTTACAAATCGAGAGAAATGGAAGAGGAGGTAACAATGACCATGCATATGATAACTTCATATATAGTACAATACAACATCTCTTGAAAACAAAGAAATATTCTAGGTGGATCAACATGAGTAATGGAAACAATTTAATAGAAAACCATAAATTCAACAAGTCAACAAAGACTATAACCTATTTTCCATATATTAGCTTCTTCAACAATTGCATAGATATTAGACAGAATCAATTCTATGTCCAAACCACCACCTCAAATCAAAGCATTGGTACATTAAATAGACTTAGAAATTGATATCTCAATTTGCGTTCGTAATTCACTTGGATATTCATGCATTAACTTTCCAAGAAATAGTTCAGTATGCAAATTGGTGTTCCCTCCCTCAATCTATTAAATATGATAAAAAAAATATTTGTTAGGGATGTTACAAACAATGAACTCATGTAAATACTTTTGGTTTCTTTAGTAACATAGTCCATGCCTTTAATCTCTTGTTGTTCAACTATCATGACTTCATGGGTTCATACAATAAATTGTAGCCAAAAAATGATGTTATCAAGGAAATTTATTGACTAAAATATTTACCACATGTAGAAAGAGATATATCAGAACTACTAGTAAAACTATTCTAAGAAAAGAGAGAAACCATCCTAGAAGAGATAGAGAATAGACCAACCGTGTTTCAGTAAAGAGTAGTGAAGTTCTAATAGTTCATTTTTACTTAATAATAGTCAATTAGATTCATTAAGAGGTATGTTAATACAAAAAATTGGAAAGAAAGTAAAACCAATTAGGTTCTCATAAGCACCAATGCTAAACTATCTTGGTAATCCAATTAGCATAGCTATTTGTTCATCAAGAGAATTGTTTAGTAGAAACATAGAGACAATTATGCCCACTACTCCAAGCTTCCTCGAACACAATAATTCGAGAGAATGTAGCTAGTTCATTGGGAGTCCCCCTCTCTTCAGTCCAAACCTATCAATTATTTAAATAAGTCTTGAATGATTATTAATATAAGTTCCTTATTATCAAATGTTTGTGCAAGCATATGAGATTTTCCCACCTTCTTTGGCTTGATATAATAATCCACTTGGCCAAGCATGTCTTCCTTTCTTAGAACCAATACTCCCATGGGATAAATAATCCCAAATGTGATAGTCCATTTAAAGTACTTGTAAGGGCCCTTGCTTGGAACCCTAGTAGTAGAAATCCACACCACATAGATAATTGCCAATACACCTTTTAGGAAGCCCATATTCACTCTAGTAATGAATCTCTAAGTAATTTATTTTCCAAAATAAAAGGAATATTAAATTTTAGCTAGATTATTTCCATTTCCTTGGGTTTTTGCATGTTCTCAATTTGTTATGACTTAGTTGGCCTTAACATGGCTCACATTTCCCTACACCTTGCTAACTATATGCTTCATCAAATTTTATCGATCTAACCACCTAAACTTGATCTATCATGAAAAATTAAATAAGAATCATGTATTATTTGCATACATTTTACACCTTGTTAAACAATTCATGTCTATGAAACAAGTTAGAATTGACTCTCTTTACTTTGTTCATGGTAAATACAGTCATAAATACCTCTAGAGCGCCAATTCTCTATTTTGAGCCCTCCTTTTGTATAGCAATAACTTGCACAATATTGGTAGTGTTAGGATATAAGGTTTACTAAATAATAGAGTCACTTTATGAATTTGGAATATATTAATGTTCACTTTTTGTGTAAGGTAGTATATACCACATTCATAAGTGGAAATGATTTGTTTAATGAACAATGATATATGAGGTAAACTTTTTTGTAATAGATGCACCAGTTATTTAGTTATTCATTGATAATATCATATTGTGTTATTTTGAGCATCTTCCTTTGAGCTTAGTTATGCGACTCAACCCTGTCTAGGCTTTCCACATTTAATGATCTAACTCATTTTGTAATATGGTATCAAAGTAGGAAGTCATGTCAAGAGTCTCACAACTTTGAAAGACAAGGTTTCGAATCTTGTGACTTTAGTAGTTTGAGAGCCACAAAGCCTATGTGAGAATGAATACATAGGGATTATTCCCAATAGATAAAGATTGAGGTATCACCAACATTTCTTCTCAAACTATAGAAGACAGGTTTCAACTCTCTTAGTTGAAGAAAAGAGAACCATTGCGAGAGAAACTAAAGGTGATACTCAACATGCAACTTCATTATACCCAAGATATAATTGTAGCAAATTAGCTAAAGACAAATGGGAGTTGGAATGCCAATATTGTAAGAAAATGGGTCACGTAGCTTGGCATTATAGCTTTCAAGCTAATGATGTTCTTAAGGGAAAACTCAAATACAAACCACATGTAGCAAATATAGTCGTTGTTGAGGATTCATCATATGCTAATAGTGGTGATAACCTTACTAAAGAAATGACATTTTATGCATTTTAAGAATCCCACATTTTGAAGACATGAATGGATCTACTGTAGGTACAACTTAGCATGGATGGTTTCCCATACAGTTCAGTATTTTGTGAATCTTGGGATTTATACCCTTACGAGGTTCATAAGACAACTTGGTGGAGCAATGTGGATGCAGTTCAACATGGATGGTTGTCCAATAATTCAGAAGATTCATAGTTTGGGATTTCGGGTAGGTGGAATCTAGGAACTTGAGAATTCAATTTGGGAGCTACACCTTTACAAGGGTTATGAGGCAGTTTGATAGAGCTCTACCTAATCCAAGAACTATTTTCAAAGAAGAAGTTTTTTAAGAATGTTTGGTTCCGATGTTTTAGTTTTTAGTCAGTGTGTTTTATCTCTAGTTAGTATGTTTTTCTTTCAATATTGTAAGGCTTACGAGGGGGTGTTAGGATATAAGGATTACTATGTAATAAATTCACTTTAAGAATTGAGACTGTGTTAATGTTCACTTTTGTGTAAAGTGGTCTATCACACATTCATAAGTGGAAATGATTTGCTTAATGAACAATAACATATAAGTAGGTAAACTCCTGTGTAATAGATGCATCAATTATTCATTGATAATATCATATTGTGTTATGTGACTCAACCCTTTCCGGGCTTTCCTCATTTTGTGATCTAGCTCATTTTTTTATAGATATGCAATTCAAACATCAAAAGGTTTAACTCCATCGTAAAAAGTTAGTTTTTTCCCAAAGAGTTTGAAGATTGAGCCCTTGACATGTATTCATAATACTTTGGTATCATGGGTGAAGATAAAAAGCATGTGAAAATGAAGTATGTAGAGATGGATGAAGATAACCCTCAATTGCATTGTACTTGAATTATATAAACATATTTTTTTATAATCCAAAATATTTTTAAGTGCAAATATTTATATTTTTAATTTGTCATTATTACTAACTTAATTAGACATTCATATTTAATTATTTAAAGATCTTTGATGTTTTCGTGTGAGTCAGAGCAACTTCAGAGAATGGATCCTTCAACTTCCATGGATCATGGTAAGTGGAATACATTAAAACTTTCTTTTTGACTAAAATAGTTTCATATATCCAATTTATTGTTTAAAACATAAATCACGTTAAGTTCCTTGCCTTATCCACCTACTCTACATCACAATGCTTGTTTATTCTTTGTGCTTCCAATTCAAATATCAATGCTTATTTTTGCTTTGTACTTCCAATTCAAATCTCCATATTTATTTTTTCTTTGTACTTCCAATTCAAATGTAACATTTCAAAGAAACAAAAGCAAGAAAAATTGCTTAATTGTAATGCAATGTTTCACAATGCTTATTTATTCATTGCACTTCCAATTCAAATCTTCATACTTATTTATGCTTTGTAGTTCCAATTCAAATGTAACATTTCAAAGAAACAAAAAAAACAAAACAAATTACTTAATTGTAATGCAATAGAACCACTAACATAACAAGAAATAGATTGAAAAAAAGGTAGCACAAAAAAAAAATGATAACCCCTAATTGTGTGTTTCACTTTATGATCCATTAAATAACAATGACATATAGAGATTTTTTTATACAATGGATGGGATATAGAGTATAGAGCTCCATGATGAAGTTTCTCCATTGATTCGGACATGATATTCCTCACGATCAATAAGTGTCAAAATACTTTGTCCTCCCTTTTTTGCTAATCGATAATTATGTTGAATCAATCGTTCCTTAAAGTTTCAAATTTCTCTACATAGTATTTCTTGCTGGCCAAGAATACGATTATCCATTTAAACATAATACGTTGAAGTTTGGAGCTTAAAAAGTTACTTGGAGGAACTAATCATGCTAGTTGCAACAATTGCATGTTGGGCTCTGCAAACAGGCATGATAGAAATCATTTATCATTCGTGGGATTCACATCCATGACTACAATCCTGCAGGAAACGCAATGGGCTCATCAATGCCACCCATGGTCAAGTGCAATAACCATTTCAAACAGATTTATGATGTGACACAATAAGGTTTGAATCTCAATTCTAGTTTTCTAATATTAAAAGTTAATCAAACTTTATTTCCGAATATGGCTAGTCTTAGATGTGGTATTCAATTACATGGTTCTCAAACTGTTATAGTTGTCCAGTATACAAATATGAAAGTGTCCATATTGGATATTGGAGAAATGTTTGGAATGATCCAACCTTTGGTTGAAAATATCAATTTTCTTATGGCATGGAGAAATGTTTGGAATGATCCAACCTTTGGTTGAAAATATCAATTTTTTTATGGCATGGAGAAATGTTTGGAATGATCCAACCTTTGGCTGAAAATATCAATTTTCTTATGGCGTCTAACATGTGTAAGAGAAATTTTTGGTAGATTTTTGGGATCTTCTCAATGTTAATGTGTTGAAATAATTTAACACGTTTTCTTATTCTTATTCATAGGATGGTTTTATGTTCATTCCCTTTGAACTTTGATTGAAATATATATTCAAACAATAGTTTCCATACAATATAAAAATGATGTTCTTTTATGTGTATAGTTTAGAGGAGAAGTTCTATCCAAATTAAGAATCAAGATTTATATATAATTCCTGGATTTATTAGCTTTAAAAGAAATTGTTAGATCTTTGAGGAGAAGGTTAAATCTCTTAATATATTCAAAAATAAGAGAAGAAGTAATTGTATGCAACAAAATCTCAACTTAGGCATACACCATTACACCAAGATAGTTTGCGGTAGAACATAGTTAACAACCACAAGCCAAAGGCAACCCACAAGGTATAGCATTGGACCCATTGACAATATTAGTACTAAAGCGAGGGATGATGCCTAGCCTACCCAAGGGTGAAAAGTAGTACTCCTAGTTTTCAATATATGTATGTTACACCTTTCAGTAATATGTTAGTTTGTTGTAACATTAGTCATCAAGAGGCATTCAATATACCTATGTTGCACCTTGCTTGTTTAAGGGTGAAAAGTAGTACCTTGATCCATAGATAGACTAGTAGCTTGGCCCCTGGTAGGTTGTAGCACATTTGATTGTTCATGATCATGGCACTTCCATGCATAAGCAAGCATTGATGACATCCATGTTGGCCTAGTGGTTGTTGAAAAGTCAACAAGAAATGTGTGTCTAATTTATTTTTCCCTTAAATAAATTGGACAATAAATATTAGTTTATTCTCAATGTGCACTTGGAAATAGTTAATAGAAGTGGAAAATCAGTTAGCTATAGGAAATTCGAGTTCAAAGGTTGATTGGTGGGACATGCAAATCGAATTAGTTGTAACTGAGTGATTCGAAGTTGTAACAGAGTTGGATGTGTAGTTATGTCAGTTGTGAAGTAGTTTAACTCATTTAAGTGAGTTAAGCTCAGTTGTACTAGTTGTAAGTGAACATAGACTACTGAGAGATCAATGAATTAATTATTAATTAATTCACAATCAGGGATCTCACATGCAAGTGAAGATTTACCACTGTTAACTACATGCATGTCAGATCCAATGGAGACCTAGTTGAGATAACAGGTGAAAGGGACAGTTTGACTATCAGTTGTGACTTTAGTGGGTGCACTCATGCAACCACACATAGATTGGATGTGCCAATGAGGAATGTTCATCCTAGGAAAGAGGAATTTGAATTCATTGTAGGGATTTTCATTGCAGGGATTGTGCAAAGGAGGCAAGCTGTCTGGAGGCAGTAAATTGGCACATGAATTTGCCAATTTTTGTATGACAGTGTGAGACGATTGTATATTGTACTGAGAGATCTTGGATTAGAGTTTTGTATGAGATTGTTTCATGATCCATGATATATACATAATATATGATAGTGGGGTTTTTAGCTTTATTCTTTCCTGGTAAAACATATGTGTTATGTGTGATTGATCTTTCTTCTTGATATTGCAATTGGTGATCGTGTTTTAAATTCTGCAAGAATATTTGTAGAAGTGATTATGTATTTAATAGTGGCATATAATTTTTAGATCAAGAGAATATAGACAATACATAATTTGTATTAAAAATTCTACATGGTATCAGGGCGCAGAAGATTGCAGAAGCTGAGTTTGTGATTGGATAGAATTCGAATTTGCAGAAAGACTTTCTTGGTGCTACAGCTGATTCAAGATCGAAATGGCTTTCAATGGCTTGAGGTTAGAGTATGCACTCGAGGGCAGCTCGAACTACATTGCTTGGAAGGATAGGATGGAGGCAGTACTCGAAGGCAATGGCTTGAAGGAATTCATTGACAAAGATGTTCCTAAGCCAGATGTTGTAGACGGTGCAAATCTTGATGCATGGAAAAAGAAAGTGGAAAAGGTGAGAAGGATCCTGTTGGAGGGAGTACAAGACCAAATTGTATCAAACCTCCATGGGAAAGCCACACCATATGCAATGTGGAAGACTTTGACGGATCTATTCCAAAACAACAGCAACCATAGGAAATTGGCGCTCAAAGATAAACTCAGGAAGATCAAGATGGAGAAGGGTGACTCCATTCCAAAATATCTCACGAAGTTTGTCCAATGTCGGGATGAGCTGGGGAGTGTGGGAATAACAGTCGTTGATGATGATTTGGTGAGCTTGGCACTCCTAGGACTTCCTAAAAATTGGCACAGTTATCAAGACTCTGTCAATGGAAGGGAAAAATTGCCAGATTGGGAATGACTATGGTTGGATCTAGTGCAAGAGGAGTTCAGGTGGAATGCCAGAGATGGATCTTCATTAAATCATGATGATGAAGCGGATTATTCTTTGGCTTCCAAGGTAAGGAAAGGGAAGGGGAAGAAATTCCATTCAAAATCTGAGTCTAAAGGCAAGAAGTTGGATTTGTCCAAAGTAAAGTGTTTTTACTATCACAAACATGGGCATCTCGCTACAAACTATCTGCAGAAGAAGAAGAACAAGAAGGTTGTTGGAGTTGCAGTTGGTGAGGCCCTTGCCTCGCAATTTCAACTTGAATTATCCTTGATCGCATGTATGGTGTCAAGCACATTGGGATAGGTGTGGTATTTGGATAGTGGCGCTTTCTTCCACATGATAGGAGATAAGGAGCTTTTCAGTGACTTGGAGGAGAGAGATCTCAAAATGCATATAGAGATGGCTGACGATGGAAGATACAGTGCAACTGGCATTCGCACCATTACCTTTCAGAGGGAGTCAAGTAAACCATTTCAATTGAAAGATGTTATGCATCTTCCAGGTCTAAAAAAAAACTTGGTCTCAGTCGCAATGGTGAAGGACAAGGGCTATGGCGTTGTTTTCAGCGATGGAAAATCTTTCTTGCCACATAAAACAATGGGTCAAGTCAAGAAGATAGGGATTCAAGTTAAGAATATCTACAAGCTGGAGGTAGATGGTTGCACTGCCATGATGGGCAAGGTAGAAAAAATTGTGAGCCGGGATGAGGGCGAATTATGGCACAAGCAACTGGGCCATATTCATCATGGAGGCTTGAAAATCATGCAACAAATATCTATTGGAATTCCAATGGGAACAATTGCTCAGTTAGATCAATGCAAGGGTTGCACCATGGGGAAGTATGTAAAGTCCACCTTTCATGAAAAGGAGAACTATGCTTCAATGATCCTGGAGAGAATTCACATAGACATGTGTGTACCATTCTAAGTTGCTTCAACAAAAAAACATAAGTGTTATGTTATTTTTGTTGATGACTTTTCTCGTAAATGTTGGATCTTTTTCATACATAAGAATGATCAAACATTCTCAAAGTTCTGAGAGTTTAAAGAATTGGTGGAGAAAGAGTCGGGGAAGCAAGTGAAGGCTCTGAGGAGCAATAATGGTGGAGAATACATCTCTAATGAATTCAAATACTTATGAAGGAAAGAAGGAATTCGAAGAGAACTCATAGTGCCTCATAACCCACATCAAAATGGGGTCGCGGAGAGGAAGAACAGAATGATCATGGGTGCAACACAAGCGATGTTGCATGATCAGGGCCTACCAATGCATTTGTGGGTGGAAGCATGCAATACTGTAGTTTATGTGCAAAACAGTTGTCCTCATAGAGTACTTGGCATGAGTACACCTGAAGAAGCTTTCACTGGTAAGAAACCAGATGTTTCTCACTTTAAGATTTTTGGATCATCTGTTTATGTGCATGTGACCAAGAATTCCAAGAAGAAGCTGGAGCATACTATTGAAGTTGGGATATTTGTGGGGTACACATAAACACCCCATAATTATCGTGTGTATTTTCCTAACAGTAAGATGACTATTATGCGACGGGATATAAAATTCGATGAGCGGAAAGCCATGTGGTTGTCCCTTGAGATGAAGCTAAACTTGCATTCAGAGGATGAATTGTTGGTTCCCAAAGATGAGTCTCAAGATGTGGATCAACTACATGAGGAGGCTCATGGAGTGGAGGAAGCCACTCATGCAAAGACATCCATCAGAAATGGCAAAAAGCACACCATGGAAGTTGATAGAATGAGACTAGATACTGCACAGAATGTAAGAGCCCCTACTTCACAGCGCAGACAAAGAAAGTATCCTAATCGATTTATTGGATACATGGCTCTCATGAGAAAATGTATTGTGATTGAACCATCTTCCTTTCAAGAAGTAGTGCAGGAGCCCACTTGGGTTGATGCAATGGTGGAGGAGTATGAATCCATTGTCAAAAAAAGTGCATGGGAAATTGTCCCAAGATCAGTCGACAAATCAGTGGTAGGTTTGAGATGGATCTACAAGGTAAAGAAAGTTGTTGATGGGAGTGTGGAGAAATAAAAGGCCAGATTTGTGTCTCAGGTCTTCTCACAGATCAATGGGATAGATTATGAATAAACCTTTGCACCTATCACACGGTATTCTTCCATAAGGACCATCCTTTCTCTCTCAGCGTAGATGGGCTGGCGCATTCATCGGATGGATGTAAAAATTATGTTTTTCAATGGGATCATTGAGGAAGAAGTGTACATAGAGCAGCCTAAAGGATTTGAGATCTTTAGTAGTGAGTCGCATGTGTGCTGACACAAAAGAGCGTTGTATGGGTTGAAGCAAGCACCACGTGCTTGGTACACTTGGATAGACAACTATTTCACTAGACTAGGCTTCACCAAAAGGGAAGAGGATGCAAACCTATACCAAATTGTGGTGGAGGGTAAGCTTTTAATCATTGTTCTTTATGTTGATGATTTAATATTGACTATTGATGAGTAGCTGATACACTCATGCAAGGAGGACCTTGCAAAGGAGTTCAAGATGAAGGATATGGGCACCCTCCATTATTTCCTTGGATTGGAAGTATGGCAGTGAGATGGTGAAATTTTTGTGTCTCAAGGCAAGTATGCAAGGGAGATATTGGGTAAGTTTCACATGGAGGGCTGCAAACCCATGGATACTCCTCTTCTAGGAAACTGGAGGAAAGAGGATGCTACTTCTGGAGAGGTAGTGGATGCTACTATCTATCGAAAGTTAGTGGGTTTGCTAATGTATCTAGTGAACGTGAGGCCATAAATTTTCTATGCGGTTAACCAACTGAGTCAAGCAATGGTTAATCCTACCAAGCTCTTTTGGAAGGCGGGTAAGCATGTCCTGAGATAACTGAGGAGCACATATGAGTATGGATTATGGTAAAAACATACAGATGAGGTGAATTTGCATGGCTTCACGGATGCAGATTGGGCAGGCAGTCCAACAGACAGAAAGAGCACATCAGGGGGGATCTTTAGTATCAGATCTACAGATTTTTCTTGGTATAGCAGGAAATAGAGATCTGTGGCACTCAGTTCAACGGAAGAAAAATACATGGCCATGATTCAAACTGCATGTGAGGCTACCTGGATGAGAAAGATCTTGGTTGCTTTGTTTGGTTCTCATTTAGATCCGAAAATGATTCATTGTGATAATCAGAGTTTCATTAAACTCTCGATTAATCCTGTGTTTCATGATAGATCTAAGCATATAGATATCCGGTATCATCATATCAGAGATTGTGTGTAGCGGAAGATCATGTTGCTTCAGTACATTCCTATTGAAGATCAGGATGCAGACATTCTGACGAAGGCGCTCACCAGGAGAAAATTCGAATACCATAGAGACAGGATCGGGGTGAAGGACAATCCCTTTCTTATTGAGAGGGAGTGTTGAAAAGTCAACAAGAAATGTGTGTCTAATTTATTTTTCCTTTAAATAAATTGGACAATAAATATTAGCCTATTCTCAATGAGCACTTGGAAATAGTTAACTGAAGTGGAAAATTAGTTAGCTATAGGAAATTCAAGTTCAAAGGCTGACTGGTGAGACATGGAAGTTGAATTAGTTGTAAATGAGTGATTCAAAGTTGTAACAGAGTTGGATCTGTAGTTATGCAAGTTATGAAGTAGTTTAACTCAGTTAAGTGAGTTAAGCTCAGTTGTACTAGTTGTAACTGAACATAGACTACTGAGAGATCAGTGAATTAATTATTAATTAATTCACAATCAGTGATCTCACATGAAACTGAATATTTACCACTGTTAACTACATGCATGTTAGATCTAGTGGAGGCCCAGTTGAGATAAGAGGTTAAAGGGATAGTTTGACTATTAGTTGTGACTTTAGTGGGTGCACTCATGCAGCCACACACAGATTGGATGTGCCAATGAGGAATGCACAACCTAGGCAAGAGGAATTTGAATTCATTGTAGGGATTTTCATTGCAGGGATTGTGCAGAGGAGGCAGGGTGTCTAGAGGCAGTAAATTAGCACATGAATTTGCCAATTTTTGTATGAAAGTGTGAGATGATTGTATATTGTACTGAGATCTCTTGGATTAGAGTTCTGTATGAGATTGTTTCATGATCTATGATATATACATAATATATGATAGTGGGGTTTTTAGCTTTATGTTTTCCTGGTAAAACATATGTGTTATGTGTGATTGATCTTTCTTCTTGATATTTCAATTGGCGATAGTGTTTTAAATTATACAAGAATATTTGTAGAAGCGATTTTGTATTTAACAGTGGCACATAATTGTTAGATCAGGAGAATCTAGGCAATACATAATTTGTATTAAAATTTATACAGTGGTCGCACGCACACTCATTTAGAAAAAAAAAAGAGATTGATCAATGTGAACATGAATGGATCCATCTTAAAATAACATCATCCTTTTTTTTAGGTTACATTGCCCGAGGAAAACCCCCTGATTACTTCCCCTCATTTCAAGGATGGTACCCAGGGTAAACTCTAAAATATTCAAGGAAAAAGGCTAATCAACAACAATGCTTGAAGCCATTACAACAATATATTTGTTATGAGCTCAACATGTCATATGTGAACTTGGGTGGGGAGGATAACAATCATTCCTCCCAACCATTCGAGAAAAACTCAATTAACAACATAATGTCATCCTTAAAATCGAACACATTGAGCAAATCATTGTCCCATAGTCATTAAATTGATGGCCTCCAAAACCATTGGACTTCAAACTATATTTCAATGGGGTGTATAAAGGTAATACACGAATTTTAGGAATGGGAGGACTTCTTTAAAATGATGGAGGCCACCCAATAGCTTATTATGCCCAAAACATCATCACCTTGACAAACAATGAGGTAGAAATTTTGGCCCTATTAAAGGTATTATACAAAACATATCTCATCACTATTTAATATCTAGTTATTAAAGGAGACTCACTATTCATAATAACAAATTTAAAAAAAAATAGAAATACAAGAAGATAATCACTCATCTGAGATTACACTAACATTTTCAAAAAATCCTACAACATATTCAATAATTTTAATGATATCTTGTAAGACATGTTTTCTAGATATTTAATACCATAATTAATGATGGAGAGTGTTTAGGCTATGTAAAAAATTGAAATATGCCTATTTGTTTGAATAAAGAAAAGAATCACTTTTTTGAAAAATATCGACCAGATAATGGCACTTCAACAACAAAAATCCTTCAAAAGTCAAATGCACACCTTGATACTCAATGTAATCACTTTTTTGAAGGACATTAACTAGATAATGGCATTGCAACAACAAAAATCTTTCCAAGATCAAATTCACACCTTGATACTCAATGTAAGAGTAGATGAAAAATAATTTCATCCCATCTATATTCCAATGATAAAAAGGTTTAACTTTAAAAGAAAAGTGGTAAAGGCTCTCCATTCCTAATCCATTCAAGGGTAAATGGTTTATAAACCATACTTTCTTAACATATAAAATATGCATGATCTTTTTTATTTTAAAATATTTATAATTTATTATGAATAAATATTCAAAAGAATAAAGGTTTTTTTTGGTTTAATTCCAAAAAATAACAACACTTATAATTCATTCACAATCCATAACAATATCAAATATAATCAAATTTTGATATAATTGTGATTAAGTCAAATAAAAATGTAAAAATGACTAAATATGTAATGTATATTTTCACCATTTCACATTTTGATATATTTTGTATATAATTATAAAAAATATATATATCTAAAAAAACTTTTAAATAAAATTAGAAATTTGTTTATGTAAATTTCCCAAAAATAAATATATATGATATCCATCTAATATGCTAGGTTAGAAATTTGTTTAGGTAAATTTTTCAAAAATAAATATGCATGATATCTCTTTAATATACTAAAAACAAAATATCAAAATTTGATTCAAAATCTATAATTATATAAAATGAATAATTTAAAAATCAATCAAAATAACAAATATCATTCAAAACTTTAAATATAATAAAACCCATAAATGTCAAATGTTTTCAAATAATTTTATAAAATGAATAATGTTTGAATATAATGTTGGAAGTCAATAAAAACATAACTTATTTTTCTATCTACCTTTCCATTCACTAAAATAAGACAAAGAAACATCAAAGGAAAAAAACATATAAAAGAACCACATCATTCCAAAATGAAAATTGTGAAATAACCTTATGAATATGCAACTTCACTTCAAATTATAAAATGAATTTTATTATGGATTTTGAGTCTTGTTATGCATGGTTAGACATTTAATTTTATATGTACCTTTTCATCTATTTTCAATCATCCTTATATATATATATATATATGGTATTCAATAAACATTAATTTTATATTGTAATTGTTCAGAAGTTATAATTTTTTTTTAAATATTATTATGTGGAAAATCGATACACTTCATAAAAGGATTGCGATTTATTGGAAGGCACCACCCAATCTCTAGTTGTCTTCCATACAATTATTATTCCCATTACTATTCCAAACCCAAGTCCAATTCCCACCCCAATGCTATTAATGAAATGTGCTCATCTACATTATTCATCCATCCCACTTTAATATTACTACTCTTACTATTATTATTTCCTTCTTTTACTTGTCTTTCCATTGCATTACATGGATATAAAGGACACCCATGTAAGCCCTTATTTCTTTCAAATGAAGTCACATTAAAAGTGGAAAATTGTGTTCCTGTTGGGATTAACCCACAAAGATCGTTAGATGAAATGTCAAGAACTCCCAACATTGATAATTGGGAGAGCTCTTGAGGAATCTCACCACTCAAATTATTATTATCCAAGTCTAATTGCTCTAGAGTAGATATCTCACTAAGAGATGCAGGTATTTTCCCTTCCAATTGATTCCGAGATAAATTCAACAATCGCATGCTTCTCATATTCCCAATGCTTGTAGGTATTTCTTCTGTAAGATGATTGCTTGACAAGTCAAATATCATGTTTATCTCTAACACATACGTCAGAGTATACTCAACTCCTTTCATGTCAATCTCAAAAAAAACATTTATTGTGCAAAAATTGAATTGCAAGGATCCATTGATTGTGATCTGTCAATCTTTTAAGATCAATTGGTATTATTCCACTAAATTTATTGTTGGATAGATCCAACATTTGCAACTTGGTGAGATTTGCAATCCATTGAGGGATGTCACCGTAAAAATTATTGTAACCAACACTTAAAACTCTCAAGTCATGAAAAAATGCAATGTACGATGGAAGTTCATCTGTTGATATGTTTTTCCTTAAATCTAATAGCCCAAGTTGAGTACAATTGGCTAAACAAGTTAATAAAGTTCCAGAAAAGTTATTAGCATGAACAGAGAAGATAAACAGAGAAAATGGAAAGCCCATGTCCAAATCTCCACTAAGTGAGTTATCGGACACTTGAAGCCTCCTTAAGGAAGCACACTTATACAAGGTTTGTGGTATTTTGCCTGACAAGTGATTACCACTCAGTATCAAGTCTGTCATATTCACACAATTACCAATATCTTTGGGAATCAGTCCTTCCAAAATATTCTCTAAAAAATATAAATACTCAAGTGAACCCAAACCACCATAAATACCCCCAATGAGTTTGTTTGAATTCAAAATCAAGGATGTGAGGGGAAGCTTTCCTATGGCTTTAGGAATTGTACTTATGAGCCTATTTATACCAAGATCTAATTCATTCAATCGACTCAAATTCATGATGGCTTCAGGGATCTTGCCAGTGAGCCCATTTGAACCAATATATAGTGAGCCCATAGTGATCCCATTTGAACCAAGATATAGTGAGCCCATAGTGATCCCATTTGAACCAAGATATAGTGTGATCAAGTGATTCAAATTGACAATTACTTTAGGTATACTCCCACTGAGTTTTTTGTACCAAGATCTAGGTACTCCAAATTACTCATGTTGACAATGGGTTCAGGTATGCTCCCTGTGAGGCTATTTCCATCAAGTAATAAGTAGGATAGGGAAGGATTGAATATACTCATGGGAAATGAGCCATGAATTTTGTTGCCACTTAAATGCAGTGATCTAAGATTACTGCAGTTTCCTATTTCAAAAGGGATACAACCTGAAATATTACATGGTATATGAATTGGACAATAGATTGACAGTTCAGTGAGTTCTCTCAAATTACCCAAATGAGGTGGTATAATCCTTGATAATTGATCGTTCCCCAAATATAAATGCATTAGTGAAGAACAATTTCCTAGAGATAAAGGAATCGCATTCTCCAAATTGTAGACTTGAGATTCAAAGACTATAATTTATGCAGCAACCCCAATTCAGCCGGAATACTTCCATTCAAGTTGTTGTTATAAAAGTGGATGGACAATAGATGAGTACAATTGCCAAGGGTCGGGGGATATGACCACTCAATGAGTTTCAGGAAAAGAGAAGATGAGATAGAGTTTTGATCAAACCCAAAACGGAAGGGATTGCACCACTCAGTTTGTTCCATCCACCAAACAACCTTTTAAGAGATGTACAGTTGCCCAGAAAAGTTGGAATGCTTCCAGTCAGAGTATTGTTTCCCAAGAAGAGATGTTTCAACTGGATCAGACGACCAAATTATGTTGGTATAGTCCCTACCAAGCTGTTATATGAAAGTCTGATCAACTGAAGGCGTGAACAATTACACAATTCTTTCGGAATATAACCCTGGAACATATTAAAGTGAAGGTAAAGTGTTCCCAACACTTTTAGCTACCCAATCTCGGGTGGGATTCTTCCTGTCAAATTATTCTGAGAGAGATTGAAAGTGCACAATAAGGAGAGGTTGCCAAGAGACAACGAAATGGTGCCTCCCAATCCTAATCGAGGAAGGATAATGGAAACTACTCTCCTTGTGTGTCATCTGCATTGAATACAACTATTCCCTGAGTTCTCTACAGTCCAATTGGACAAACATCTATTTGGATCATATGTAATGACATTTTTTAAATATAGAAGAGCCTCCATGTCCTCCAGCAGTCTTTCATCCAAAACAAAATCATCAGAAGGGCTTTGAAGATAAGTTAATCCACCCTTGTGCTCATAGAGATATTGATGATCGTCTGATAAACAATGTTCTTGATCAGTAATGGAATGGGGCTTCCAAGTTGAGTAATTAAAAGATGTTGCTGTAGCCATAGAAATGAAATGATGTTAGGGGTTTTTGGTTAAATTGCATGAAAATAAATCATAGTCTATATGATGTTAGGGGTTGTAAATTTGGTTAAATCTTAAGAAAATAAATAATGTATGGGTTGGTGTAAGTTATTGATGGTTTTTCATGAGAAGTTACTGGTAATGTAAACATGAAAAAACAATAATTTGTTAATTTGGAGGAATTATTCAAGTTACTTTTACAATGAATTTGAATATGGTGTAAACAAATGAAATGTATGAAAGTGAGTTAGCTTTTGGAAGGTATAATTTATATTTATAGAATTTGTGTATAAGTATGTGAAATCAGTTTTTTTCTAATAGTGGTATGTTATTTTTCAAGCAAAATATAATGCATATGTTTCTATTAGTGCAAGTGTTGAGTACCTTAACGATGGAATTTTCTTTAAAAAAAATTGAAGAATTGTAGAAAACACATGTGTTCTAGTGTAGGTTATTTTTTTTAAATTTAATTAATATTAGTTCTATATATTTTTAAAATTGTGAAAGTCATTATATATCTCTTAATAACACAAAATAATATGTGCACACTTTCCTAATAACACAACATCTCTCTTTCTAGCCCTCTCTCCCTCCCTCCATCCCTCCCTCTGTCTTCCCCTCTCTCTCTGACCACTCTCTCCCTCTCTCTCATTCACTCTCTCCCCCCCTCTCTATGCCCCATCTTCCCCTCTCTCCCT
>JZKD02S0532994.1:559005-575007 GCA_000966675.3 Picea glauca
TCTCTCTCTCTCTCTCTCTCTCTCTCTCTCTCTCCCCTTGCCCCCCTACTCTCTCTCTCTCTACCCCTAGTCTCTCCCCTCTCCCTTTGTTGCCCTCTCTTTCTTAAGATCGATACCTACTTCTCCAAAATCTATAATGGTGCCAATATGCCCACTAAGAGGTAAAGGATACACTTAGGAGGTCATGTGTGTGGATTTAAGGTGTTGTTCATGGTTCAAGATTTTATGTGTTTACAAGGTGTTCTTTGTGTCCTTAGATGCATGAGTTCAAGGTGTTGTTCATTGGTCTAGCATACATTGTTTGTGCCACTAGGTGGTTTTGAGCAGTGGGTATGTGTTCTAGGGTCTTTAATATGGATTGGATCATTATATAATTTTTCTTCTATATCAATGCTTTCAGAGTGGAAAAAATTGGAGGAATCAGCTTGCAGGGTCGTCATTTTAGTGGCATGTCCCTGTTTGGAAAATTAGGGTTTGGAACCTTCTAGAGCCATTTTGAGGAATTAAATGATTATTTTTTATTTTTTTTATTTTTTTTTGGGGGGGGGGTTGGTGTACAAAACATGTGCACATGCCATTGACAGTGTTCTACACTTTGATACCTTTCCAATGATGCAAATTGTGTGTCAATCGTAGTTTGTATGAAAACTTTATGCCTCCCTCAAGTTGACCTATCGTTTTGACCACCATGGTACGAGAGGATGCTATGTCATCCCACATTATTCATGCATATGGGGCTAACCACATGAGGAATTTCAAGAATATTCTAGAAAGTTCAAAACCCTACCACAATTGAGGGTTGAGGAAGAAGATCTTATTGTATTTTGTTCCATAGAATAGAAGAACAACTAGGAATGATAGATTAGAGAAAATAACAAAGGGGTTTAATGTTTTGTAGTATCCTAATAGGCCATAAGTCTTATGTAACACCATAGAGAGTGTCTTATCCTTTGTACTTGCATTATTTCCATACCAAAGAAAAGTGAGTAGAGCAGACTCACATTCTAGGTAGGTTTTCTCCCATAAGGGTTTCCCAGAGAAAATCTTTGTGTTATCTTGTGGATGGTGTGTGATTTTGTTTTAATTTTATCTATTTTATATATAAGAAGAAAATCAGTAACTAAATATTATGGAATCTAAAGGAATTTAACCTTCATACTGTGGATTTCAATTTTATTTATCAGATTTGTTGTGACGAATTGTTCCAATGGAATATCCATGACAGTTTACAAATTAGTATTGGAAATGATATCCACCCATTGCTCATTGTTCCAATGGTTCACGGGGGGGATGGGAGCTCCTGACCAAAATTTTTAGGGTCTTTTTGGTTTTCTCTTTGGTCACCTCAAAGGTTTAAACCTTACAAGGATGTAATGAGTCATTCTTTATCATTGCATGGGCTCTCTAATAGTTTACCCTCGGTGGGGCTTACCTTGACTCCGGGGTTTCCTACAAAGTCAATTATTCAATGTAGATGTGTGTATGAATGAACTTGGACATTTCCTTTGACCCAAAGATAGAGGAAGGATTGAAGGATCAAGGCATACGAATGTGCATGTGCTCCTTCTTAGAAATGTTCATGTGTTCTAAAGTGTGTGCATGCGTTCTTGAACATGTGCATTTCTTAGGAATGAATGTGCATTCCTAAGAATGTGTTTCTCATGATCATGCACACATTTCTGAGTAGGTGCACTTCTTAGGAGCATGCACACCTTCTTGGGCTTTGCGTTTCTTAGGAACATGTGTGTGTGTGTGTGTGTTTGACAACATAGATATTCCAAAAAAGGATGAACACCTTCAATAACCACTCACACAACCATATCAAAGGTCGACACATTGGTGTTTTGACATGTTAAAACCCCTACGGGTAAACATCCACGGCCCCAGCCAACGTGGCCACTTGGAGCAATTTATTAATTCAAAATAAAAATATTACAGGGAGATTTAGAAGATATTTTCTCACAATCGATCATCAACAAATGACCCTCCATTCTCTTTAAATAGAGATCATCTACCAATCGGGTGTTAAGCCACAGATCAATGTATCCATTAAGATCAATGAGAATATGATTTGTCGGATCACTCTATGTTGGGAACATATCGTGATCATTAGATTACTAACTACAAATTCATACTAAAGAAACACAATTTTACCTAACGACAAATTAGACCAAGTTGATATTAATTAAATCCTAAGTGTCTAGATATCCTAACATCCCCCATTAAGAACAACTTGGGATAGGATTAAAGGATTTACAAAGGCAACACAATAGAAGAAGGAAGGATGAATTAGAGCATATCCCCCTTTAATGAAAACTTCCTGAACTCCTAACATAGATCGAAGTTGGAAAACTTTGCTTCTATAAAAGACTTTGTGAAAAAAAATTCAACTTGGTCTTTTTTATGGCAAAAGAGCACTTCAATAACTCAATTATGAATGAATTTTTTTAAGAAGTGCATGTGAAGCTCAATGTTTTTCTACGCCGATGTTGAACTGGATCTTTGGAAATCTTGATGGCATCTTGATTGTCACACCAATGGGTGGTTGGATTTTGTTGTTGAAATCCAAACTATGAAAGGATTTGTTGAACCCACGAGGCTTCCTGAATTGCATTAGCCGCTATTCGGTACTTTGCTTCTGCTAAAGAAAGAGAAATAGTATGTTGTTTCTTACAGGACCAAGTGACAAGTTCTAAAACAAGGATGAAAATAGAACATGTAGTATACTTTCAATAATCATGGTCATCAACCCAATCTAAATCAGTGAAACCAACCAATAAAGTAGTCCCCCCTGAACTGTAATGTATCCCAAAGTGAATTGTACACCAAACATATCGAAGTATCCTCTTATTTGTTTTCCAATGGATCTCATGGGGTGTTTTCATATATCATATAACAATACCAACAATAAAGGAAAGATCAAGAAAACTATGAGTCAAGTATAATATGCTACCAACTAACTGATAGTACAAAGTGGCATCGACTTTGAGAGAAGCACGGGTGGCAACAAGTTTGACTTCAAACTAAAAGTGAGAAGGGGGTGGTTTAGAATATTCCATGTAAAAGTGACAAAGAATGTAACAAGCATAATTAGACAAGGAAAGAAAAATTCCTTCCTTGGTTTTCAAAACTTGGAGGCTAAGGAAATAGTGCAAATAACCTAATTCCATCATTTTAAATTTCTTCTTAAGGCTAGTTTTCACATGTTTTAAAATTTTAGGGTCACTACTAGTGAGGATAAGATCATCAACATAAAGAAAAAGGATTATGAGATGGATTCCTACTTTCTTGGTATAGACATTAGGATCAGAATGGCATCTAGAAAAGATGGTGTCAAGAAGAAATTTTTCCATTTTGGCATACCAAGCTCAGGGAGCTTGCTTAAGACCATAAAGAGATTTTTGGAAAACAAGGCTAGAGCCATTCTAGACATAGCCAAGAAATTGCTCCATGTAGAATTATTTTTGAAAATTCCCATGCAAGAAGGAGGATTTGACATCCATCTTCTAGACCTCCCATTTATGTGAGGTTGCAAGGGCTAGAGCAAGGCAGATGAAATGCATTTTGGATACAAGGGAAAAGGTTTCATTATAGTAAATTCATTCAACCTTGAAAAGTCATTTGGAAACTAATAGATCCTCGTGTCTTTCAACAATTCCATGTGATGCATACTTAGTTCCATAGATCCATTTACATCTGACAAGTTTTATTCCTTTTGGAAGAGGTACAAGATCCCAAGTCTCATTCACCATTAAAGAGATATACTCTTCATTCATTATTGTATCCCAATTTGGATGATCTGAAGCTTCTGCAAATGTCTTTGGTCATGAGTCTCTGAAACTTGAGCTAAAAGTGAAGAGTCTCACTTGAACTATGAACGTGTCTGACGCTAATCTAAAGGATCGATGACAATATCACTAGTTACTTCTCATGTTGAATGAAACCATCTAGGAAGTGGTGGTGTTGGTGCATGTTCATGTTCAATGGACTCATCTAGGGGAATTTGAGCAGGTGAAGGTGGATTTTCATCCTCATTGTTATCATCTAAAGAATAAGAAACCAGAATAGGAATATAACATCGCACAAACCTCAAAGATGGCTTGTAGGACAAAGAAGAAAAAAATGTCAAATTAGGATTGCAGGCCAAGAGATTTTCATCAAATTTGACATCTCTTCTAATAATAATTTCATTGGACTAAATTTGAAGAAGTTTTTAACCTTTGACATCTTCAAAATAACCAACAAAAATACACTTCTCACTTTTAGGTTGCAAATCTTTCATTTTCTCATCAGGAATGTGAGCCCATTCTACACTGCCAAATACATGGAAGTGACTTACAACTGGCTTAATTTTATTCCATGCTTCTTCCGGTGTTATATATTTTAGAGCCTTAGTGGGAGTGTGGTTTACTATGTAATTTGCACAGTTAATGTATTTCTCCCAATAATTAAGACTTAATCCTTTACATTGGATCATACAAGTAGCCCTTTTTTTAATGTGTAATTATTTCTCTCATTAACACCATTTTGTTGTGGTGTATATGGAACAATGTGTTGCATTTGGATTGTAACTTGTAAAATTATTTTTCACATATTCGCCTCCATTATTTGTTCTTAACCTTTGAAGTTGATGTCCAATTTTTTTTTCTATAAGGGCCTTGTAGGCCAAATTTTTTTCAAATACTTCACTATTAAGTTTTAAGAAGTAAACCCAAGTGCATCTGAAAAAGTCATTAATGAAATTTAAGAAATACTTGCACTTAGAAAAAGAAGGAGAAGAAAGCAGACCACACAAGTCACTGTGAACAAACTACAAAGGGGATAAGGCGTTCCAAGAGGCACATTGTGAAAATTGTTATGATGATGTCTGTTGAGAACAAAACCGACACAAACATCATCTCTACAAGAAACATGAAGAATACTAGTCACCATCTATTGATTACATAGTTGTTTCAATGAGGGATAATTTAGATGACCAAACCACTCATGATAAAGTTTGCTCAAGTCATCAATATGAGCAACAAAAACCAATGGAAAATATGATGACCCAAATTTTTCAAACTTGTACAACCTAATAATATCTTCAGTAATTCTAGTTGCAATAACATGCTTAGGATATTTTAGATCTTTGATTACAACTTGGTGAGGTGAAAACTCTACGGTTTTAGATTCACCTAAATGACTTATTTGATACACTGATAGAAGGTTGTTGGAAAGATTTCAAACACATAATACATCATTGAAATGACCATTATCTACCTGAACTATTCCAAATCCTACAACACTAAGAGATCTATCATCACCAACAAATATTTTCTTGGTGTTACACTAAGAGGAGAAAATATGGCTTTATCCTTATCCATATGATAAGATGCTCCAGAATCAATAAACCACTAATCAGAAGAAGAAGTATAGGTTGCATTGAAGGAGAAACCATAATCAAGAAGTGCATGTCCTTGAGAAGAAGAAGTAGTGGAATCAATACTAACGTTGTGCTCATTCATCATTGCTTCTAAATCTATCATCTTCTTAAAATATTTGAACTCCTCATGACCATATTTCCCACAAAAGTTGCAATGTTTGTCAGTCTTCTTATTTTTAGATTTTTCTCCTTTGTCATCATTGGGAGAGAGAGCTAGCTGAGAGGGTTTGGGACCCTTATTTGTTTTGTTGTTGTGGTGAGGATGTTGCTTCTTCGAATTCTTGGATTTATCTTTCTATTGGGCCCCTAAGGCTTTGTTGGATGTACCTCTAGTGCTAATAAATCCAAGTTGTAGAAGTTTATATTGCTCTCAAATAATAGAATCACAAAAGGATTCAAGAGAGGGTTTTTTATAAGCACTCCCTAGAGATTCTATGGTGGCATAAGAGGTAAATACAAAAACATAATATGCACTACCAAGCTTAGCAAGAATAACATATGCATCGATCTTCCGACAGATCTATTTTGCATTATATACATAAAAGTCTAAGTGATTTGAACTTAGATAATTATTATTCAATGCAAGGAAAATAATTTGGACTTAAGGTCATTAATTGATTCTCCTACCGTCGATGGGCTCAAATAATATTGTGTTTACCAAACACAGTTTCAATCTTTTCCCAAGCATCATCAAGGTCATCAATTCCTTGAAGGTAAAATCTTAAATCATGAGAGATGGACATTATAATCATTCCACATGCTACGCCATTCTTATTTTCTCATTTGAGTTTATTTTCATCATAATTGGGTTCTAGTTCTTTCCCGAAGGTAATTTGGTACAATCATTTACTTCTTAATACATCATCCATATGGGATTTCCATGAGAAGTAGTTGGTACTGGTAAGAAAACAATCACTAGGATATGACATATTGAAATATGTAGAAAAATATTAAATTGATGTTTTGAATGGAAATATCTCAAAAAAATAGGTTGTTTAAAAAAAACGGCACTGAAAACGAACTTCGAATGTGAAAGTTATGGCCTTTTGAAAAAAAACATAAACGATAACCAAAGAGCCATGTGGAAAGTAGAAGTTGGTCCACGTGGTGATGCTCCTCCTAGTTGTTCCTATAAGTTCACTTTTTAATAAGTTACTTATGAAGTGACCCGCTTTTATAGAATAAACGAGAATTACTTTTACAATGAAATTACTTTGTAAATGAAAGTTGCATGCAAAATAACTTAAAATAAAATATTAAAGTTATTTAATAGTGATTCAATTTTATAACTTATGTGAAATGCACTTTACAATGGATGCGTGAACTTTTTCAAAAAAACCAACAAAAATAGACTTGAACTTTAGACCTCTTACTTAATAAGACACCTTTTAACCAAGTGAGCTAGTACAAAACATATTATATTGTTTAGAGGGAGGATTGGAGTTGTTTTTGTTGATGTTGTTGTTGATGGCCTTGGAGAGTGTGTTCTTAAAAAACTCTTTTCACACAAGAAAAAAATTTCACTTCTCGATGACAACAAGGGTTAGATATCGGTTACCTTACCTGAAAAATGCAAATTTCCCCTTTGCTTATGATTTACCGAGATTGCATAGAGTGCACGACAAAGAGCATACGCAAACACGAAAACCCTTTCCTCTTTGTTTATGATTTGTCGAGATCCCACATAATGCATGGAAAAGAGCATATGCAAATAAAAAATAGTAGCAACCCAGAAATAAAAAATAGAAAATAGAAATAAAACTGAAATATTAACTCTGCAAAATTTTTAAAAGGGAATATTTGGGCTTTATACCTATGGATATGACTGAAATGGTCGTATCTTGGGAAAAAGGAAACATTTTCGAGTAAAACAAAAATGATTCCTAACTAAAACGAGTGCTTTGGACACACTGGAACAATTATCTCATCTCATAAATGTATGGAAATGAAAATAACTAGATATGCTGCAATACGGCTTCAAGATCTCAATCTACAATGAGAGCAAGTCTTCAAATGTTCTCTAATACCATGTTCGACAACACAAGTATCCCAACAACGAACGAACACCTTTAGTAACCACTCACACAACCATATCAAAGATCAACACACCGATGTTTTGGCGTGGTAAAAATCCTACAGGGAAACATCCACGATCTCAGCCAATGTGGCCACTTGGAGCAATTTGTTAATGCAAAAGAAAAATATTATAGAGAGATTTACAAGAGAGTGTCTCACAATTGATCATCAACAAATGACCCTCCATGTTCTTTAAATAGAGATCATTGACCAATCGGGTGTTAAGTCACGAATCAATGTAGTCGTTAAGATCGAAGAGAATATGATCTGGTGGATCACTCTATGTCGTGAACATATTGTGAACGTCGTATTACCTAACTACAAATGCATACTAAAGAAATGCACTTTTACCTAATAACACATTAGACCAAGTTGATCTTAACTAACTCCTAAGTGTCTAAATATCATAACAATGTCTTCTTGAGCATGTGCATGCTCTTGCTCAAGAACGCATGTGTTTTCCTAAAAAATCTGAGTTGACAAGTGTGTGTGGTGGTTCAATGAGCATCGAGGTTGTAGGATTAAGAATGTGCACGTGTTCCTACGTGTGTGCATTCCTTCACACCC
The DNA here is from genome assembly GCA_000966675.3 of Picea glauca. Lineage (NCBI taxonomy): Eukaryota > Viridiplantae > Streptophyta > Pinopsida > Pinales > Pinaceae > Picea > Picea glauca. The sequence goes on from JZKD02S0532994.1 coordinate 567,071, forward strand.
CATTGCCAAATGATTGACCATCAATTTCATGCGAGTACCCGTATATACAAATATTATGGGGTTTTAATAATATTTGATAATCATTATTAATATTCGATGTTTCATTTATTATTTAATTTAAAAAAAATAATAATATGTATTTTGAATATCAAAATTATATATTATAATTGATTTAATATTAAATATATTAAGTTGTTTTTTAATTCTTAATATTGTCTTATGAATGAATGTTAATTAATGTTAATTAATAAAAGTATTATTAATGTTCTTCAAATCTTTCACTATCCAGTTTAGCTTATACCACATCAACACTATGTTGTTGGAATTTATAGTTCTACGTGATATTAATCACAAGTAAAATTGTGATGTTTATAGTTTTTTATTCTTTAATTTTTTTAATTCATTTTTGGGATATAAAAAATTATGAAATTGAATTAATTCACCAAAAAAGACTCAAAAAAAAAAAAAAATGTCGTATGCCACACATGTATCATGCTTCAACCATGTGTGAAGAAAACACACAATAATAAAGTCCTAACTATCTATAAGATACATCGTGTGGACTAAAAAGAGGGAGTTTAGCGTACCTATGTTTATGATCATCCCATAAGACAAAAGGGGATGATAAAATTGCTAAAACGAACTTAAGTTACTTGCGTGAGACATTGTTTGAAAGTATTAACAACAATAATATTATCCAAATTGATCGGATAAAAAACTCAAAAAGACAATTTAACTATCCCACATTAGAGTTTAATGAATTCTATTGGTAAAAATATTTAAGGCCAAAAGATAATTAGACACATAAACACATTTTAAATCCCTATTCATTGTGGTGGGGCAGGACAAGTCTTTTGTACGGACCATTATAGCGTTATGGGCTTCTTGTCTACATAGAGATTTCCATAAACATTAATAAAAGTCATATAGGAAACTCATTAGGAAGGAAGCACAAAACATTCAACACACCCTTAGACACCATATATTGGAGTTGAATTATGTTGGAAAAATATATAACAATAAAATATAGTGAGCCATATAGACACTTTCAGGATTCCTATTCATTGTGATAGGGAAGGATGGTGCTTCACTATAGATGGTTATGGTGTCATGGGTTTTTTTTTTTGCACAAAAATCGCAAGAAACATTGATAGCATCCATATCTGGGAACTCATGTACTATTCACTTCCTTGGATACCATATTCATCCCCATGGCATCTCCAGTGGAGGAAAAAAACCTCATGTACATATTCTTCTTGATAATTGCACACTTGATGCCTTGGAAGATGGTAAATCTAATGGTATTGTTGAAGATAAGAGACAATTTGTGAGTTATTGGGATGTTCCAAGTAATACTTCAGTTGTCCAACTCTATTGATGTTTAACAAAATAAGGTCTTTCCACATAGGATGAACACCTTAATAAACCACTCACACAACCAGAGAAAACATTAGTACAATGGTATTTACATGGTTAAAACCCTCAAAGAGGGAAATAGTCCACAACCCCAACCAATGGAACCACTTGAGGCAATATATTAATGAAAATGAAAAAAATGTACATAAGGGTTTCGCACAATCATTCTCCAACAAATGACCATCCACACTCTTTAAATAGAGATCATAGAACAATTTGGTGTTAAGCCATGGATCAATATATATGTTAGTATCGAGGAGAATATGAGTCATTGGATCACTTTATGTCTGGAAAATATTGTGACCATCGAATTACATAACTACAAATGCATACTAAAGAAATACACTTTTACCTAAAAACACATTAGACCAAGTTGATATTAACTAACTCCTAACTATATAAATATCCTAACATCCCCCCTTAACAACAACTTGGGAAAGGATGGAAGGATTTACAAAGGTGACTTAATAGGAGAAGGAAATAGGCATTAGAGACTATTCCCCCTTAATGACAACTTCACGAACTCCTAACATAGATCAAAGTTTGGAAAACTTTGTTTATGTAATAGACTTTGTGAAAATGTTTGCAACTTGATCATCTGTAGGGAAAAATAGCACTTCAAGGACATGATCTTGAATGAGCTTTTTTATCCCCAATTTCTAAGGATAACTAAGGAGGTGATGTCTCAAGGCCCTCAGGTTGCAGACATGGAGTACCGAGAGACAAATGACTGACAGTGTCCACATGCACAGACAAAGACCCACTTCACCACCACACATCCTCGGTTCATCACGATGGCATTCACCACATCAACTTGCTTCCGGAAGACAATGGGTCTTTCTCCATGAGGTACAAGTCATATAGTTTGATAAGTGTCACTTTAATATTTGAGGCACTTGAGTGTGTTGCATTTAAATCTATTTTATATTATAGAATGTATGCTTGTAAATTATGCTCTTTGTCCTATTTCACCTTGGTGGTTGACATTGTGCCCTAGTAAGTGGTCACCTTTAGGAATGGGTTTGCTACTAGGAGGTCCCCTTGACATTTTCATGCCAATCCCGATCATACTTATCACTTTTTACACATCATCCTCTCATCTGCTTATCTTTTGGGATTTTCAAGTGTATTGACCCAAGAAGAGATTGTACCTCATTTCATGGGAAGAAGGGGTTGAAGGCCCAGAGGGAATGTAGATGGAAAAAGATAAAATCCAAAACTATAGCCTTCCAAATTCTCTCCCATACATGTATTGATAACAATAAAATGTTTCCCCTAAAAAATCAAAGACCTACAAAAGAAAATACACATATATATGAATGTCCCACTTGTTGAGGGATATACACAAGTACATTACAAGCATGAATTTACCCCCATGGAACTCTGTGTACCTCTCCCTTCAAGTGACATTGTGGTACTTCCTCCCAAGATTTATTTTACCCATAGGGAGTACACATTCATTTTGTACCTTAATTAATTAATGGCAAATAAATGGGCTCGGAAAAAGGATGCATTGAAAACAAAGGTGTGGCACACCCTCTGTAAAGGCACCCATAAATGAGACACTACGAACCATTCTATGTTGTGAAACCCATACCCAAAAGTCTTCCCCCCATCCACTTCATCTTCTCCACATGACTTAGAGAGGGTTCCACCTAGGAAACACTCCTTGGCTTAATTAATGACTCACCCAATAGGTCACTTTGTCAACCCTCCCATCCCTAAACTTGGAAAATTGCAGAGGGTCTTTGAGTGCTTGTTTAATTTGATGAGGTAGTTTTTTATGTACATGCTTAGGTGGCTCTTGTATTAAATGTTATTTTACTTTCCATGAGTCTTTGACTTGAGATCCTTGGAGGGTGCCCTTGTCTATATTTGTAGAACCTTGTTGACAGACGTTTTGGAGGAAGAAGCCCATCTTTGGCCTTCAATGAGGTAGGAATCCCACAATTTGGATGCCATGACCTTGACATTGGGAGCTTCTATATCTTGAACTTTTACCTTGGAGGCAAGAGAATATAATTTGGATGATGAGACCTAGCGCATTTTATCCCAATGTTTGGCCTTAAAAGGTCAAAATGTCATCTTGGAGGGCTTGATGTCACCCCAAGGCTAGGGTTTGGATGATGGTGGTGATGTTTGAAGATAGTTTGGCATGATTTATGGAGAAGGAATAAACATTTCACAATGACACATGGCCTTTGTAATCCTAGCATTCTCTTCAACAACCCAACGACCCCCTCAAAGTGCCAAGACGTCACCCTTTAGGGTGTGACATCGTGTTTGTAGGGTTTCTTATGTACAAATTTTAAGTTAAATTCAAATTACTTTGTAAAGGGGAAAAATAAAAGGGGGTGACCCCCTTACTTTGTGGTTTACCCTAACTAAATGTGGAAAAACACTTTTAGTAGTTTTTGTATAAATAAGGATCAAATTCATTTCATTTTATCATAGCTCTCTCATGTAGAGAAGACTACTTGGCTGAAATTTACGCCCTACTTGGGCATTTGGACTATCTCTCTCTTGTGAAACATTATTTGGATGATTTTTTATGGTATATTGTGGAGCTAGGGTTGTACGCACCTCTTGGAAGATTTTTTGCTTGCATATGGATGGATATTTCTTGGTAAACTATGGTTTGATCTTGCTATTTTGTGGAATTGGTAAGGAAATTTCTACATTTTGTTGGTGTTTTCTTCTAGTTTCATTGATATTCTTGTCTTAAACCTTTGGAGGAGTATAAGTTCATGCACCCTCCACCAAGTTTCATCTTATTTGCTAGTTGATAAGCCATTTTTACAAGGTTGCTAGGAGGAGTAAAAGGGCTTACACCCTCCTAGTCTTACCTTTGTTGGTTTTGGATGCTCTAGGGAGTAGAAGGGCCTACACCCATAGAGAAATTGTTGAAGAAAAACTTATAACCAAGACTCCATTTACCCATATATTAAAGGCACTAATCTGAAATTTTGCATTGGAGAAATAAAATAGTTGCATTGAAAACATGTTTTATTGAGATATGCCAATTGTCTAAAGTGTAGTCAATTCTATTTGATATTATCTTATTTGAGCCTCTAGGGCATCATATTTGGCCAATTATTTCTTGTTGCTATAATAATTTTGTGCTACAGCCATTAGGGATGCAAAAAAATACTCTTAAACTCTTACTTTGCTCACTAATCTACATTTGGAATTTGCTTACAAGTTGCTATTGATAATCTACTTGATATTGGCTAATTGTTGGGCAAGTTGTTTGTTGATTTCTTGGGGTATATTTTGTTGTTGTAGCAATATTTTGCTATAGACATAAGGTTGTTATAATATCTAGTCAATAAAATTACTTAACATCCTTACTTTATCACTGAATTTTTGTTTTCTCTTACTTGAGTAATACTAGTCATTGCTAAATAATCTTATGCATCTTTACTTGACTTTCAGTGACATATCTAGCAACTTTTATTACTATTTACTTGATTATTTATATCATTATTTATTTATTCTATAGGACAACAAGCTTCACTTGCTTTTCCATTTGAATATTGGGATTGTATACTTGTCTTTTCTCTTGTCTCGAGCAGGTAAAACTCTTTTCTGCAGGTATTGGAGCTTCTTGCAACCATTTTCCATCACCAAGAATCATTTCCAAGCCATACTCCACTTCTTATATTGACCTATAGGGGAATCATCTTCCATTACTCCACTTTTCGTGTCATTGTCCCTTAGGGTCACTCGATATTCCCCCCTTCTGTAGGATTTCTCCTTCACTAAAGAAAGGGGAGTACCTATATAAGGTGACAGAGTGTAGGTATTCCCATAGTTCTCACCATATTGTGGATTGGGTCAGGCTTTGAACAATCTAAAATTTGTGCAATAACAATATTTATGATGGAGTGCATGTGTAGCTCAATGTGTTTGCAGTGCAGATGTTGAATTGGAGCTTTGAAAATCTTGATGACACTCTAATTGTCACACCAAAGGATGGTTGGATGCTGCTACTGGAATCCAAACTCTAAGAGGTTATGGAAAATCCATAAGGCTTCTTGACTTGCACTAACTATTTCTTGGTACACTGCTTCTAGTAAAGAAAGAGAAATATCCTATTGCTTCTTACAGGGCCAAGTGGCAGGTTTGGAACCAAGACTGAAAACATAACCTACAATAGACTTCCAATCATCAGGGTCACTAGACCAATCAAAATCAATTAAACCAACCAAAAAACGAGTCCCCCTTGAACTATAATGCATCCCAAACTGAACTATATTTTGGATATATCAAAGTACCCTTTTTGTTTCTTTACAATGGCTTACATGGGATGTTTGCATATGCTAGGAAACAAGACCAACAAAAAAGGAAAGATAATTATGGGTATGAACCAAATACAAAAGGATACTAGTTAACTGGTAGTAAAAGTGGAAATACCTCATTTTGTTGAACATAATAGAGTTGGACAACTCAAGTATTACTTGGAACATCCCAATAACTCTCACAAGTTATCTCTTATCTTCAACACTACCATTAGATTTACCAAAAAGTGTGACTCTAGATTGGAAGGGAGATGGGGTTGGTTTACAATCTTCCATGTGAAAGAGTTGAAGAAGGTAACATGCATACTTAGACTGGGAAATGGAAATTCCTTGCTTTGCAATAATCAGAGGTGAAGGAAATAATGCAAATAACCTAAATTTGTCATTTTAAAACTCTTTTTAAGGCTAGATTTAATTTGGTTTAAAAGTTTAGGGCCACTTCCAGTAAGGATAAGGTCATAAACATAAAGAAAAATTATTATGAGTTGGATTCCTACTTTCTTGGTATAGAAATGTTGGGGAATAGGGTGAAACTTGTTACAAAATAGACAAAAAATTATACAGATAATCAAAGAGGAAATAAAATTTTGAAGACAAAGGTGGTGTCCAAAGACACTGTTACAACACTTAAGCACAACACATTGTGATCAAAACATCACAATGCATATTGGACATCTTGTACACAACAAAACTAATGCCATGATAATAATGACCCATGGGGTATATTATTTATATCTTCAATATCTAACCAACTTCCATGAAATTGAGAGAATATTGTCCACATATAACTGTCAATTGTTAGAGTTAACTTCGTCAAATCTGTGTTGTCTAGTCATCTTGACAAGGGCACTCGACCTGATCATCTATGTGTCCAAATCATAGTCAATTGCTCATATGGTCGATCCACCAACTGACTATATTTGAATGTTGGTCATCATTATTGCCATCCCAGTCAGATTCGATGAAGCCAACCAACAAATATGAACTTTGAAAATACTGGATACCAAAATGAGTGGTACCCTTGAGATAGCAGATAATTCATTTGACTACTTTCAAATGGAATTCTTTGGGGTCTTGCATAAACCGAGAAACCACACTAACAACAAAGGAAACACCAGGTCAACTACGAGTAAGATAGATAAGATTTTCAACCATTTGTCATTAAATTGTAGCATTGACTATGTGTGTTTGACAAGTTTTGGTGAGATTTACTCTATATTGAACATGAGTAGCATGGGGTTTAAAATCAGCCACATTAAAAATGTCAAAATATCCATTACATATTTATAGTAAGAAATGAAAAATCCATCACACGGTGGTAATACTTGAAGGTGTTGGCATGTTTACAAGAAGAATGTGCTTGTCATTGATGGCAAGAACAACAACGAACCAAACCTTGAGAGTGCAGAAGATGAGAAAGATCAGAAGAGATAGTGGGTTCCAGAAGTGCGGACAAGGTCCAAGAGACGAACTCGCAGAAGGAGAAAAGGTCGAGACCCATGAACACTTAGAAAACCTTCTAATTCGGAGAGATCAGAAGCTTAGGAGGAAGAGCGACAATGGTCATTGGATCACTGATCCAGAGGACCAACAACCGTTAGATTGAATTAATGGAAGGATAAGATAAGTAGGGCTAAAGGGTTGAGAATTTTATTATACAAATACCTATCAGTTGTCCGATCAAACCCAAATTCCCATCACTCGTCAGATCATATTTGATTGGAAGGATAGAATAAGCTAGAAGAGCTACATCACAGACATATCAAGTCGTTGATCTAAGATCCTGATCCATCAAATGTCATTTGTCTCGGGTATAAAGATGTGAGGAGGTTAAGATCTGGAGAAATCACTTCGAGAGATTAAGTTTGAGATTTGAAATCCTGAAGTTTGAAGACCGAGAGAGACGAAATGAATTCTTGACCATCGAATCATCTGAAGTAGATCTCAGTCGTCATATAGTCTGAAGAAGATCTCAAGCGTCAGATCATCCAAAGTGAATCTGGGCCATCTGATCAAGGGTGTCAGTTTGAGATTTGATATCTTTGAATCCTAGAGACCTGGAGAACCGAAATAAATCCTCGACCGTCGAATCATCCAAAGTAAATTTCATCCTTCAGATCATTCTAAAGTGGAAGGATGGGATAAGTGAGAAGAAGGGCGTGCTAATCTTAGCGGTCGATAATCAGGCTCTTAGATCTACGGTCGACAGGGCATATCGAA
>JZKD02S0532994.1:598930-612410 GCA_000966675.3 Picea glauca
CATTTCGGGTCCAATTTTGAGTTGTTTATTTGCACAGGGATTTGTTGTCAAGGCTAAAATTTCAATTAGGTCATAAATATCTATAATTTTAGTGTTTAGAAAAAAAAAATTGTATTAGGTAGTATCAATTTTTCATTTAGATGTTGATTTTAAGGTTTTTCAGATCGTCTATACGAGTTTTTAAGGTCATGCTTCAAAAAAGTTGTAATTTTAACCCAGTATCGAAAAAAGGTGCTACTAGTAGCACCTTGGGGTTGATTTTGTTGTTTTTTATGCAAAAATATGGGTTTTAAGGGCTAGAGTTCTTGTTTTGAGGTCACAGTTCTCGTTAAGTCGATAACTTTGTTTTCTTCAAGAAGTATGTGTTGATCAATAATTAAAATACTGCAAAAAGCTTCAAAGGTGCAATCATTACCATATTCGTTGCATGTCAGCCAATTGGTGTGGAAATTCAAGACGAACACATCGAATGGTGTTCTTAAATTCATCAGGACTAGCTCGATGAGTTGTTCATCTTTCTTCAGATATTCATTTCCACATTCACCCAATTTAAACTGGAGTTCCTTTACATGCACTAGATAGTCCTCTATTTTGTCAAAATAATGAATATCGAGAGAGGTCAACTCTTTCTCTAATTACATGATGTGTCTTTCATCTAATCTATCGAACAATGAATTCATCTTTTTTTTTTTGTAAGTAAGTAAAATATATTAAGTGCCTCTCATTGGCAGAGTAACAAAGCAAAATACATGAAAGTCAGACTGAAGAGGAAAGGACTGCCCCAACAGAGGGGAAACCAGTCCACAATCCCAGAGTTATCAAACTGTTCAGTACTTCTATTGTCTATTGGAAACATAATATTTATTCCTAAATACTCCACTAAAACTAGAAGGCAGTTGACAGACCAACATCTAACACCCTGCAGATTAATTGACAAGCTAGACATACGGTGAGTAATTGGGCCACTTGGACTGGATGTCTTCTGTCCAGAGTTCCTCCGTGATGTAAGTGCTCTGGTCATTCCAACACTTGTCACCGTCCCCGTCGGTCGCTGTGGCATCAACTTTACTTCCTGAGGCTGCGCCTGCATCTTTATCCTTCTTCGCATCCGCAGCTTCTTCCTTTGCCGGATTCGGTTCCTGCATTGAAGAATCCCCATTTTGTCCGGGGGCCAGGGAGTCTTGCAGGGAGGTGAGGGTCCTCAGGAAGAGGTCAACCTTGACATTGGTGTCCTGAAGATGGAAGTTAAGGTCATCCATTCCCTGGCGAATACCAAAGACTAGATCATAAAGTGCCGCTAGACTATCCCAGAGCTGCGCAGAATTGAAGGAGTCGCGGGGGAGCGGCCCAACCCCTCGAGAGGTCTGGGGGGGGTCGAGCTCAGGGTCACCAGATTGGCGAGGGTCGCAAGGTTGGCGAGGGGGGAACTGATAGTTCGGGGTACTAGTGCCCTCGACATGGACTGCGCATGCACTGTTCAACGAGAGGTAAGAGAGAGGTAGCCAGATTGACTGCGAGAGGAAGAGATTAAGGAGGACGAGTCCGAGCGTGATAAGGATGGACGCCGAGGCTTCCAGGCCGAGCCTCGCCTTGGCTTCCCTCGTAATCGCTTCATGGTCCAACGATAATTGTGGGTGGAGATGATACGATGGAGACTGTGGGAGTAGATACAGGCAGGAGAGACGGAGCCGAGGTTAAGCCAGGGCCGCTACAGAGCTCGCTCTGCTAGCGACTGATTGCAACAAATAAGCCACATAGTAACCCACTGCATGCTATGAATCCAGATCAGAGGAGCAACTTCGATAATGTCCGCATTAAAGCCATCCATAATGAAATTACGGAGCATTTAAACTCCTGGGGGAGGCACAAGCAATTCACGTGCCCCCACGTCCGAAATCCCGTCACCCGCCACCATTGACTGCTGTGTAGACCGCACTATCACCCCATCCGGGGAACAATGAATTCATCTTCTTCCACACTTGATGAGGGAAATTGATTCCACTGAGGTGAAAAAGAATATCCCACAAGATATAGGTTGCTATGACCCCCACAACCTCATCATTCTTGCCATCAATAATGATTTTTTCTTGATTTTCTGTTGGATATGGAATCGTAGTCTTTGCATACTTCCATAGTCCTTTACTCTTTAATAGGGTTTCCATGTCTGGTTCCCATATTAAATCATTTTATCCATTTAAAATTACAAGATCAATCTTTGAGTCCATCTTCAATAACTAGATAGAAATGTTTTATTTCAACAAGTTCAAATTGACAAACCATCAACCTTGGGTCAATCACACAACAGATCAGACTCAAAAAGGTTTGCAAATAACATGTGAGGTTTCAAACCATCGACTCTGATAACATGTGGGGGAATAGGGTGGAAGGTTTTACGAAAAAGACATACAATTCTACAGATAATCAAAGATGGAATAAAATTTTGAAGACAAAGGTGGTGTCTAAAGACACTGTTACAACACTTAAGCATAGTGCACTGTGATCAAAACATCACAATGCATATTGGACATCTTGTACAAAACAACTAACGCCATGATGATAATGACCCATAGGGTCTACTATTTATAGCCTCAATATATAACCAAATTCCATGAAATTGGAAGGATGTTGTCCACATATAAATGTCAGTTGTTAGAGTTGACTCTGTCAAATCCACGTTGTCTAGTCGGATCGACAAGGATGCTTGAATAAACCATCTATGCATCCAACTCGTAGTCAATTTCTCAATTGGTCGATCCACCGACTAGCTATCTTCGAATGTAAGTCGATTATCTAACAGATAGACTTCTCGACTACTCAATTGCCTAATATAGAGATATGGTCTATCACTCAACCAACTTTTTCCAGATCTAGGTCGACCACCCAATTGATTGATTCCAAGGGAAGCATGATGAACCATCTATTGGTAAAAATATATGCTTAGATTTCCAACATTGAATTATCGACCAGGGGATTGTAGGATTATGAGATGCATGCAAAGTATATGCAGGAATAGAACCTATATGAATATGATTTGGTAAGGAAATGTTGGAAATAAATGAAAATCTAGGAGATGTATGCTAATTGGTAAGAAATAAAAACTAGCACATGAAATATTTTCAAACTAGAATTGTAAATTTGAAGGAAATCAAATCTACACTATTTCAAATGAGAGGAAACAGTGTATTCCTGAGAGTGGGGGCCCTGCCAAACCTAGCATGCATTGTGGAGAGACTTACAAAATTAAATTACAATTAAAATACCATGTGCAAGAACAACTCTTGCATTAATCCAAATCAAGGAAAAGACTTCAATTGATTACATAACAACTCATAAAATCTTCTTTCCAATAATGTTCTCTCTTTCCCTCACACCATATCCCCTTTCTTTGTTTCATGGTTGTGTATTTATATAGAGAAGATCAATGGAATGGATCATAATTGATTTCCCCTAAATCAGAACTGTTAAGATAAATCAATTTATAAAATATTTGGTTTCTCTCATTTTGGATAAATATTGGTGGAAGAAATAACTCAAGATCTGATCAACATGATTTTACATAACATGCAAATGATGAAAATAGATTGATTCAGTCTCCCATGTTGGTTGGGCACATCCATTTGTCTAGAACATGGGTGCAACTATAAATCTGGACAAACCCAAATTGGAAAAACATCGATATCTCCCTGATTGTTCATGATTCTGGAAATCTTTCCAAGTGTTGACTAAATGGACGCATTCTACAAAACACCCATGTTCCAGAACTTCTAGATTCTTCTTGATTTTCTTGAAAATAGAGCCTTAAGTCTGTTGTTGTTAATATAGCACAATTTTGACCCTCATTGCTAAGATTAGTCTAAACCACTTCTAAATCATTAAAAACAAAGGAAATTATAATAATTAACAATATTAAGCTTTTTAAATGTATTAACTTCATAAGTGTGGGAAAATACAACAATAGGAAATAAATGAATGCAAGGATAAGGTAAAAAAGGTAAAAAAGGTAAAAAAGGAGGCTAACTGATGATGTAAAATATGATAAATTGGCAACCCAACATCTCCCATGTGCCAAAGGATTGGCATGTCCTCATGCCAAATGAATAGGAGCTGATTATTTTCTGATTGCAAAATCCTCCCAAGATTTCCCAAATTTACTGCCATCTGTTGATGGGGCCTAAATCCCCTGATTCAACAGGAGAAACCAAACCTGCCACTAAGGCCCAATTAGACTCTGCAACATTTGGAGTGGAATGGTTCTCTAGATCTTGCGATCTGGAAAAATTATCAATGGGCTTTGTGTTTTCTGGTGAAGGCTCTCCCTTCATTTAGGAAAATTCTTTTTCTGTATTTCTCTTGGGTGGGGCTGATATGAGAGATGCAAGCCAGTATAAACCAACTTGACAAATAACAAGACAGAGGTTTTAACTAGAGGGAAGAGGTCGAGCTTGGGATAACACGCTGCTCAAACATGAAAACAATGATTCTATGCCACAGGGCCTAGTACTAATACATTAACCAAATGAGCATCCAACTATTGCCTGAGAAAAACTAATTTAACAGAAGAAAACACATACGTAATCAAGATAATGGTAAGAAAAATAATCCATGTACCATAACATTCATCACATAACAACACAGCGATTTATCCTCATCATTAAAGTGAGGAACATCAAGACATTGCACTAGATAACTTGACAACAAAATAATTTTCTCTTACTCATTTACCACATCATTCATGGAATAGGAAAGGAAGTAATTCTTCTCCAACTCCAATCACTTACATCTGATGAAAATAGCTTGTCTTTGGTCCAGAAGGACTTCTCAATTCACAACAATCTCAAAATAATTATCAACAACAACAAAAAAAGGATTTCTTACAACAACCATCGGCCCTTTACTCATCAGTCAATGTCTCTATTTATAATGTAAAATTAAATTGTAATTAATGGCCAAATACAATTTAGGCCAAACAAAAATTGCCATGTAGAGTGATCATCCAATAGTTTATTTCAACGGTCCACCTGAGATACCTCTTGAAAAGGGTGGCTTCTTTCATATTCATACCAACTGATAAACATGTTTTCACGAGTTTGAGCCCATGAGAACCTGTGTTGTTCCATAGAGGCAACATATGATCCTCTAATGTCTACTGCATGTGCCCAGTATTTTACCAAACTAGAGTTCAGTTGTTGCAGCATGGCTCAAGCTTTTATCGGCTAACTTGTGAATTGTTGCAATTGTCCTGGCATTGCATCGGTGATTTTTGTGTACTCTTTGTCCCAGAGTGAGCCTTGTATGGAGTGCATCTTGAACACATTGCTCAGGTTAGTGAATTCATCAGGAGTGTCAAATTCGGGGAGACCAACATCTTTCATTACTTTATTAATTTTATCCCAGTGTTTCTGGCACTTGGCCCATTGCTTTTGGATTTCTCAGTGTGGGTCCCGGGTCATCTGCACTCAGTATTCGACAGATTTCTTCATGCGGTCAAAAATACTTTTGCTAACTAGTCGAACGCCATGATTTTCCTTTTATCGACCCTGTTGGACCGCTTCAATGTATTTGAGTCTCTCTACCACTAACTGTGCCCTTTCGTGCCATTTTTCCATCTCTTTCCATGCCATGAGTTCCATGAGAGTATCCTCCTGGAATTAGACTATGTTCTCGGTCAACAGGTGCCTTTCCTTATTGAACTCGTTATAAACTCCCTTGAATTCTTCCTTCAGATATGCGGTGGTCTGTGTAGCCCCTTTATAGTATTTGGCAAGATGGCATAGGTGTTCGAGCTCCTCTCGGGTGTCAGTTAGTTCCTTTTCATCTCTCCTAGCTCTATCCTAGATGGCATCTGAAAGGGTTTTTTCTATTCCAATTAGTTCGGACGTGCGATCCTCTGCAGTGCTGATTAGGTTATCTTCTGTGGTAACCACGATGGATTGATCCAAAGTGATCCTTTGCCTCTTCGCGGTCCTTTGAATGGTGGCCTTCCTCTTTTGATCGTAAGAGATCGCATAGATGTTTTCTACTTCATCTATGGGTTCTAGTATCTATTGATCTCCCCATCAAAGGTCGCTCCTCAAACTACCCATGGTGTATATTCGCTCAGGAGTGGATTCTCAAATTTCTTCACTCTGTTTTGTGGATCTGTCCTCTACTTGTCGTTCGCCTGGGACTTGAATATTGGGCATGATGGAGGCATCGGGTACAGACTTATTGTGTACTTGTTCATCGACCGTAGAGCTACCGATTCTCTTTTGTGGAGTTTTTCCACTAGGTCTTTCTTATGCTTCCTGTCTTTCGGTCTCTCTTGTGTTGAGGCCACCTTCGGACCCTGTTTCCATCTATGAGGCCTGCTTTTCTTGGACTTCTGGACCTTTTTCCTCTTGCACTCACACTGGGGTGCCTTGAGCGGCTTCTAGACTCTCGTCGTCACTATAAATATGTATAAGAGCACTCAAGGGATTGGGCGCTTGTGTCTCTATCGAGACTCGGTCTATCTTTGGTTGACTTGTCCCTTCTTCTGAAGGATCGATCGATGATGTTGCAGGTTCAGGGTTTCCCAACCCATGGGCGTTGTTGGGGACTGTGGACCCAGGATCATTTGACTCCGTCTGGATACTCTGAACAATAGTTGAGGCTTCAGGTCCTATTAAAAGATACAGGTAATCCTGCATCTGTTTCATCAACAACTCGGTTTGCTGAAGCAACAATGTACCCCTTTCTCGTGCAGATTGATCTTTCGAAAGATCCCTGATTTGTATCAGGGATTCCTGGTGAATTCCCATGGCTTCAATGTCTTCTTCGGGATAACTTATTTCTTCATCCAATTCATATGCAACTACTCCTCCCAGGCGTTAGATAATTTCTTGAACTTCCTTCTCTAGAAATGTTGCCTCCTCTTCTTAGCTCATAGCTCTATACCTTGTTCCTCAAGGATCATCTCTCCTGGATGCCACCACATTCCAGTCTTGGCTGTTTTCAGTAAATATTTCATCTTCAAACTGGTCGTGGGAATAGGGCCAATAGGATGATACATGTGATGTGTGTTGTAGAACCAATCCCTTGGGATCATGTTTTCGAAATCGACTAGTTTGGAACCGAAATTCCAATTGACCTAAACCGAGTTGTTTAGCATGAACGATATCTTTGACCATGCAGAACTCGATATGAAACTCATATGGTATGAAAGCCCACTTCTTTTATTTTACTAAAGTTGCATTGTATCCTTGCAGGATGGTTTGATAGCAAATTTCCCCTAACACTAGCCAGTGGGGACCATAAATGGGTAATAAGTGGGGTGCTCCTGTGGCATCGAAAACTATGATGTAGGTTTCCTGTTCTTCCAAATACCAGTGGCCAATTTTGGCTATAAACTTCTTTGCTTCATCTGACAATCTAGGGCATTCTCTTTTGAAGAGAAAGGAGTAAATGTGTGCAATAAATTGATCATAGATAACAACATAGGATTTTTTGTACCTGTTTTCCCATAGGATGTTGAAGTATACATGGATAGCCAGCTCTGAAGGGTGCCAATTCAGATTCATCCCAACAAAAACATTCCCGGTGCAGATCACGTCCAGTAGATACGAAGCCATGTAGAAGGTAGGGGTATCTCCCTCCTTCAGCTCCTGAGCCTATCTTATGCAGGTGCTTAGCTATTTGGAGATGATGGCACCCCAATTGAAGCCTGTACTTGAAATAACAATTGTAAAAGCCACAGGCATCCAAGCCTTTGAAAATCGGGAACAATATTTTTCCCCATGTAACCTGCAAAGTAAAGCCATGAGGTATATGTATGGTTCCCTAAGATTGGTCGTTGGGTACCAACCAATAGTCTGGTTCATGAATTTTTTGTCTTCTCTCCACTAAGATGACATGATTTTGCTGGTATCGTGTGACACATAGAAACTTAAGAAGAAATTGGTGCTCAACTTTAGCTTGGAATCTTTGAGCTTATAAAATTTATGAACCTCTGATGGCAGGAAGACTCCGACACACATCGTTATCATCATTAATCAAACATTTTTTGGCATAAGTTTGGTCAATGATCCACTTTAGGAGCTCAATTCAAGGAAAGACTGGAGATTAGCTTGCCACCATGTGCAGACAAGCCCTGCAAATGTTGGGGAGGACCTCATCATCGAGCTTCCTTGTTTCAGGATCGTTATGTGGGGTATGTTCGAGGGGTTATTCTTTCTTGATTTTCTTGAAAACTTCTTCCCAATGAGGAAATGACATCTTGGCTCCAATACTTGCCTCTGTATCTTAAAAATCTAGGGGCTAGACAAAAGGATCTTTGGTGATTCTCTTAACGACAGATACTAGCTTGGGAATGAATTCTAATTGTCTTGCAACTGATGGGGAGGAGCCTTCTCCTACTTTTGATTCCTGCAGCTTAGGGGCTCTTGGCGATTTCTGGCTGGATGGCTTCTTTGGAGGCATTGTTCCTGCAATTTAAAATGTCATTTGAACATGCATGCAGAGCAGTGTTGGGTGAGAATATATAAAATGAAGCGCAAAAAACCAATAAGAGAACCCATACCTGTAATGTTGGTTAAGATAACGTTTTTAATACTCACTGGACTTTGAACGCTTCCTGTGGACTGTTAGCTTTGCTCCCCTGTCTGCCCTAAAATTCTTGCTGTGCAGAATGGGATCATACACAATGACTCAAAAGGAATATAATTGGGAGATACTATCATTCATATCAGTTAGTTAATATGAGTAATGAATGCAAATTCAAAATAAACCACTATTAGATTTTCTGCGGATAAATTTTAATTGGTTAATGGAAAAGGCACAGATGGATATGACTTGTATCAATGAGTTTAATGGTTCCTCTTGATTCACACACGAGTCAGTAACTAATGCACAATCCACGAATTAACTGAGAAACGTAAATGCAACGTACCTACCACACTCCAGGGTTAACACATCTCATCATGTCACGTCTCTTGGCGAATGAATCGGGGATTCACTATTATCAGAGTGTGTACTTACATATTTTTTCCAAAGCCGATCGAATTGGTCTTTGGAAAAATCCTTCACAAGGTTCATTCATAGGAAAGAATCATTTCATTAGCTGATGCCGATGAGGATCGGTACTCAGCTACTTTGACTCCCTAAACATTTTTCACCACCATCATCTTCTGTCGATGCCAAAATTCTCTTGTGAGTCTGGTCGATTCGGGGTTGCCAATTCCTCGAGTAGTTGTTAAGTATTTTAGAGTTAATATTATTCTTCGTTGTGTGTTCAAGTGAACTTTTAATCAGTTAAAATGTGAAACATATAAGAGACTCGAAGGATTAGTTTCAAGCTGAGGCAAAAATAGTCAAAAGTAAACTATAGGGTGGTACCCAAAAGGAAATATTCGCAGAACTTTTAGGGTGTGTTGAGTACTCAACAAATGGTGATTTACTGGGCAGACGTAAAATATCTATTACTCTTCCCCTTCCCTTGGGGTAGTACCGAACCTTATAACAGATATCTATGATACTTCTTTTATTCATATTGACTGAAGTTATTAATTTCTTCTTTTCCCTTTTTTTTTATTATTATTATTATTGGAAGTATGTTTTAGGGCTTGACCATTTACAGGGAGGGCATAAGGTTTCCCCCTCAGATTTTTCAACCGATAAGTACCTACCATAATATTCTCAGCCAGCTGGAAAGGCCCAAGCCATAGGTTTTGAAACTTGGAATGTTTCCCTTTGGGTTCATTCGCCCTATCCCATTTCAAGACTAAATCTCCTACTTCGAAGTTCTTTTCCTTAGTTTTATGCTTATCGAACCATCTTTTCACTATCTGTTGATGAGCCAAGTATTTTGAATTATCCTTTTCTCTCTCTTCTTCTAGCATGAGCAGAGTGTTGATCCTCTGTTTCATGGCCGACGAGGGTTCCTCATTAGAATCTTGGGCCAATTGGAGAGATGGCAGATAAAGCCCATTCAAGAGGATGGATTCTTGTCCGTAGACTAGAAAGTATGGGGAATTTCCTATGGCTTCTTTGGGTGTGACCATATCGGCCCATAGCGCATTATGAAGTTGATTATGCCAAATTCTTTGGTTGTTCATAACCGTCTTCTTTAGTATCCTTACCAGGTTCTTGTTGGTTTCTTTTGCCACACTGTTTCCCTAAGGGTAATAATTTGCAGAGTACTTGATTGTGATTCCATTGTCCAGAGAAAACTTTGTCAATAGGGTAGAAGAGAAGTAAGTTGCATTATCAAAGACTAGACTAGAGGGGACACCAAACCTCGTGATCATCTATTGTTCTATAAATTGGATTACTATTTTCTCATTTACCTGAGTCAGAAGAACGAACTCTACCCATTTTGTGAAATAGTTGGTGGTAGTAAGAATGTATTTGTGTAGTTTGGAAGAGATAGGTGAAATTTATCCTATGATATCCAACCCCCACTGCTCAAAATGTCTAGAGACTGTCACAGGATAAAGTGGGATTTCTTCCCTTCTTTCCTTTCCAGTTCTTATTTGACAAGTCTTACAATTCCTAGCGTAGGTATGAGCATCTTTGAACAAAGTGGTACAATAACAGCCGACTCTTAGAATTTTATGAGTAGTGGTGTTCCCTGCAAAGTGTCCTCCAGTAGGGTCATCATGGAGTTTCATCTGCACCTTGTCAGCGTCTTCTCATTCGAGACATCTCAATAATACCCCATCATAGTTGATCCGGAAAAGTACCGAATTTATAAGATGATACTGTGCAAATTTCAATCTTAGGGCTCTTCTTTTTTTAGGGTTGAGGTTCTTGGGACAAGCTCCGTGATGAAAAAGATAAGTCAAATCCTTGTACCAGGAGTCTTGTGTTGGGGAGATGTATGCCACTTCGTTGCACCATAGTGCCATTTTGTTTTCCCACCCAGAATCTTCATTTGCTTGATCCTGGGCTTCGGCTGTGAGATTACACAGACCTTGTCCTTTTACTAGTTTAGCAGGTTTTATGTCTAAATCAAATTTCTGGACTACTGCCATCCAGTTCCCTCTCCTTTCTTCCATTTCTTGTTAAGTAAATAGGGATCGAACCAAAGGGTGTGGCACAATCACCTTAGAGTGATTTTTGAGAATGTAGGACCTGAAATGTTTTACTTCCTTGTAGACCGCGTAAGACTGTTTATCTATGGCGGGATAATTGAGCTTGGCTCCTTGAATATTAGTACTCATAAAGGACATTGGGGCCTCATTGTTTTCATCATATTTTTGGGTCGAAACTGCGGAGAGCGATTGGTCAGAGGTGAAAGTATACAGGTTAAAGTCCCTATTGAAATCGGGACTTCGCAACATCGGGGCTTGGGAGATGGCGGATTTGACATTGTTGAAAGTGTCTTTCCATTCATCATCCCACTTGAACTTTGAATCCTTGCAAATCATCTTTCTCACAAAAATGATTTTCCCGAAAAAGGACTGCATGGCATTCCTATTATGGGGAAGTGGGATTTGAGCTATGGCCTTAATCCTTTTAGGGCCTATGTGAATCTCTGCTTGGGATATAATATGACTGAACAACTTACCTTCCTCGACACCAAAGATAGTTTTCTTAGGGTTCAACGATATATCGTACTTCCTGCATCTCTCGAAAATCTAAGTTAAGTGTTGGATGTGTTCTTCTCTATTCTTTGAATACACCGTTACATAATCTAAATAAAATACCACACACTTATTGATAATTCCTCAGAAAGATGCATCCATGGCTCTTTGAAAGGTTTCTCCTGCATTAATTAAGATGAAAGGCATGTGCTTATAAGTGAAGGTTCCCCACTTTGTTCAGAAGGTAGTTTTTAATCGATCTTCTTCCGAAACCAACACTTGGTTGTATCCTGAGAAACCATCTAGCAAGGAGAAGATCTTCGATCCCAACACGGTCTATAGGAGTTGTTCCATCGGCGGGATAGGATAATTGTCCTTTTCTAAAGCTCTGTTGAGGTTATGAAAATCTATGCATAGTCAGATTTCTCCTGAATTCTTCCTCACTGGAACAAGATTTGCTACCTAGGAAGAATGTCTAACTTGGAAAATTATCTTCGCATCTAAAAGATTCCTCAAATCTTGATACATGAGAGGTTCCAGGGATGGATGATACTTTCAGAGCTTCTGTTGGAAAGGATTCATTTCAGGTTTTAATGGGATAGTGTGTTAAATAATGTGGGTGTCATACATTTTTAATTCCTTATAGGACCATGCGAAAACATACCGATATTGTTTGAATAATCTAAGGTAGGCATTCCTCTCTTCCTTAGATTTAGTTTTGCCGAGATTTACATTCTTCGGGTTCTCTGGAGTTCCAAGATTCATTGTTTCATGGAGGGGGCAAGAGCTACCAGTCTTCGTGTTTTAGGGTTCTTTAAAGCAATCCTTTAGATCAAACAGACTTTCTAGATTAGATATCCCCTTTGGGATCATGTGGTGTTTCAATTTTCCAACATATTGTCCTATTTGGGGATTAGTTTCAGTTGTCTGCTCACGGAATTCTTCATCATCTATGGCTAGGTCTTTGAAATTGTCTTGGTTGGTCAAGAAGTTTATGATTTTCTCGTCACCTTCAAAGACTTTCCAATTGGAAATATTGTTTGACACTGATGGTTTATAGAGCAGCTCCACATTGAATCAAGAGGCTTCATAATCTTCTAAAGGCGATAGTCGGGAAGCAGCAGTGGCCAAGAAGTCGGCAAGAACATTTTTTTCTCTCGGGATTGCAGTCATATTGAAACCGTCAAAGCGCTCTATTAGCCTATGCACCTCCTGCTGGTATTTCTTAAGATGAGGTGAATTACAATGAATAGTATTCCTTACTTGTCTAACAATGATCTCAGAATCCCCAAAAACCTTTAATTCCTTGATACCCATGTTACACATCAAAATTACTCACTTTGATAGTGTCGCAAGTGTCGTCATTACAAAGGTCGCAAGTGTCGCATTTTGCTCACAAGGTCGCAAGTGTCACATGTTGCTCACAAGTGTCATAAAGTGTCAAGGAAGCATACTGCCATGATGCCTATGTCGTGCCTATAATGACATGAGAAGGACACTTGAAACACCTCAAACATTTGATTTGGAAGAGGAGAAATGAGTCAGGAGGCTTGCAAACCTTTTTCCATCTGAAAGCACCTCAAAAACTGAGTTTTTGGAGAGGAGCGCTCCCCCTTACACTATCTTAGAGCGCCGACGCTCCCCCTTAAGCATTATAATTCTCCCCTGGCCCTTTTGAGGGAGCGCTATAGATTTTGAGAGCGTTGGCGACCCCTAAAGCTTACTAGGGAGCGCTACAACGCTCTGATGGCCCTTTTGAGGGATGCTACCTATTCTGGGTAGTTGTTAAGTTGTTGAGATGAATGGGGGAACGATCCTTTCATTATTGGAAGGCAGTTGGATTTGAATCCCTAGTCCAGCCATGATCCTAGGGAAGATCCTCAACTGAAGGAGGCAAATCCTCAACTTCCCCAAGGATATCTCAAGTGGTTGAAGCCTCT
>JZKD02S0532994.1:619177-634280 GCA_000966675.3 Picea glauca
GCGGCCATATCTTGCAAGTCTTGATCACCCAAGCATAGGTATGCATGCCTTGGGTTTTGAAATATGTCATGATATTTGTTGGATGTTTGTGTGCAGCTTTTGTCAGGTTCTCCGATTCTATACCCTGGCTTGAACGTCTACAAAGTATTTCAGTCATCAGTTCACATCTTCTAACTTCATACTTTGGGGGGCAATCTATTACACATCAAAATTACTCACTTTGATAGTGTCGCAAGTGTCATCATTACAAAGGTCGCAAGTGTCACATTTTGCTCACAAGGTCGCAAGTGTCGCATGTTGCTCACAAGTGTCATAAAGTGTCAGGGAAGCATACTGCCATGATGCCTATGTCATGCCTATAACGACATGAGAAGGACACTTGAAACACCTCAAACATTTGATTTGGAAGAGGAGAAATGAGTCAGCAGGCTTGAAAACCTTTTGCCATCTGAAAGCACCTCAAAAAATGAGTTTTTGGAGAGGAGCGCTCCCCCTTACACTATCTCAGAGCACCGACGCTCCCCCTTACACTGTCAGGAAGTGTTATAACACTCCCCTGGCCCTTTTGAGGGAGCGCTATAGATTTTGAGAGCGTTGGTGCCCCCTAAAGCTTACTAGGGAGCGCTACAATGCTTTGATGTCCCTTTTGAGGGAGAGCTACATATTCTAGGCAGTGGTTAAGTTGTTGAGATGAATGGGGGAATGATCCTTTCATTCTTGGAAGGCAGTTGGATTCAAATCCCTAGTCCAGCCATGATCCTAGGGAAGATCCTCAAATGAAGGAGGAAAATCCTCAACTTCCCCAAGGATATCTCAAGTGGTTGAAGCCTCTCCAAGGCTATATAGACAAGCTTTCTAATGGTGAAAGGGGGATGGAAAAGAGAGAATTACACCAAACTTATGATCTCATAAGTGGTGTTGGAACATAGTTGATTGGGGGAAGAACTGAAGATATGAAACTTGTGATCTTGGAGGAAACTCACAGTCATCCAAAAGAGAGTGATCAGTGAAGCTGTTGTTATCCAGGTTATGGATCTTTCAGGCAAGGGTTAGATGAAGAGGACTTGACGAAGCTGTCGTATTCGCATCTATGATTGTAAGTACTACTGTCATTTTTCTCATCAATATGACACGCTTGGCCTGTTTCTTTCTAGTTTGTGTCTAATGTCACATGAACTTATCATTTATTGATAGATCCATTTTCAAGATAATATCAATAGAGTAGGAAGTGGTCGTATCTTGTTTTTTTCACAGAACTCAGCGAGGAGCAAAGGATTGGAGTGCAACTCGGAGCGTGCGGGAACAAACGTCGATAAAAGGTACTTCTATCATCCTTCTTTTTCATGTGTTAGTTTAGATAGATTTGAAAGGAAGTCAGTGTCCATGTTAAGCATATTTTGTCTAGAGTTAGGGTCAATCTCTTAGAGGCAATCTACCTGTCCGCAGGGAGATTTTCCTACAACAACCCAAATCTATGTCTTTTTTTAACCCTTGTACTAGAGCTTCATACTCGACGGTATTGTTGGTACACTCGAATTCTAGTCTACAGGATAGGAAATGACTTTTACCCTTCTGATCGATGAGTATGCACCCGGCTCCTGACCCTTCTTATGATTTAGATCCATCAAAATAAAGGGTACAAATTTGTGACTGATAATTTCTCCTTTCTCTCCCCTCGCCCGTGTTCTGTTCTCCGACCTCTTCCTCCAGAATTCCTAGCGTGGGGTTTTGACAGAAGAGATAATATTCTATCGACATCGGGGATTCTTTGCGAAATATCATTTTGGAGTTTTAAGTAAGTGAAACATTGGACAGGAGAGGAGAAAAGTTTATGAAGTGGGAATCACAAGAATAGTTTTCCAATATGGGGAAGTCGGTAGAGGCTAGTTCATTCAGGGTTTCCAGATCAGTGATCGTATGTTTTAGATATCTTTTTCTATCGATTATGATCATGTTATTGTATCCCTTTAGTGGCAGCCAAAGGTGTGCCTAGTCGGTACTGAAATATTCGTTCATAATTTCAGACCAATCTTGGCTCAACAATATACCATATGCCTTAGGGATGTCCACCACAATGATGTCAATCTTCTGCATGAAATTAGGATGCGTTGCTATCCTAATCATCACGTCTTTGAGCTCTCCCATGACCTTGACCTGGGTTCTATCTAATTGTATGACATGTTTATCACTTTTGAGAGGGACAACACCTAATTTATTACACACAACCAAGGACATGACATTAGAGGACGCCCCCGAATCGGCCAGGAAATTGTGAAGATTCTTGTTGAAGACTTCAAACATCAAATTGAAGGGTGGAATAAAAGGCATTTATTTCCTACCTTCCAAGCAGGTGTTCATGGTTGGCTTGTTTTCCAGATCCATTGGGGGAAGAGTCATGTTCTAACTATCGTCATTGGTTGATTTTCCTACCAAATTCAGAGCTTGTAATAGGAAGTATTTCTGCTGAGAAATTATACATACGTCCATAACTGATATATTAGCTTTCAACTTCTTCAAATATTTGACTACATTATACTCTAGTTTAGAAGAATCTTGGGTGTGGATGCTTATAGAATTTTTACCAGGGGCAAAAGGCATTTTCAGGCGGTCAGAAGTTAACTTACTTTGCAAGGCCCGGGTGGCATCGACATCTTTTGAGCCAGGTTGGCCCTTACTACGTGTTTGTACTACCAATACCTCTGTGGGTGATTCTCAAGACTCAAACAGGTCACCTGAAGACACGATCATGTCGGGATCCCATATCAGCATGGTTGTGTCTCGTGGTGGGTCAACTTCTTCCCGATCAACACTATTCATGGTCAAACTGCTTGATTGTTCGGTCCGGAAAACTTCGTCCAGAAAATGATTGGGCATTAAATTCATGGCATGGACCCATTGAGGGAATTATCTCTCTGAGTGGTTCTCTTGGTGGTAACCACAAAAAGAATCAGACGCGACATTCCCTGGGTCAATGTTTAAGTTGGTTGGGGGAGGTTCAATTCCTTTGAAAGGCTGATTTCTTTTAAAGAAAGGCTTATAGGGTCTTTGGCCTTGGTTTGCTTCCCCTGTTCTCCTTTTCATGTCTATAATCTCATTCGATAGTTTCTTTACCATGCATTGCAGATCTTCTATATCTCCATTACCTTTGTCAGGATTTTGCTCAGCTGGTTTCCCCGACAATTTGTTCAAAAGGAGTCGTCTTCTAGGGGGAGGCTGGCTTTCTTTCCTCACTAGAGAAGCCTGTCCTTCTTTACATCCTTTCATCTGTGATTATATCATCTTGGCTTCTTCAAAATTTTCCGCAAGGGTTTGCTTGGCGGCTCTTTTAACGAATATGGAAATAGAAGCTGGGAGCGCGTTGGCATAAACCTCGATTTGCAATTCTTGAGTTGGTTTCACCACGGGATGGAATTTGTTTAGGATGGTTGTGAATCTTTGATTGAAATCTTTGACCCTCTATTTTGGGGTCATGGTGGCTGCGAAAAACTCAACCATCAAGGCTTCCATAGTAGTTTCTTCCGTAAATTTGTCTAGAAAATCCTTTTGGAATTTAGTCAAGTTGGTTATGGATCCTACTGACAAATTAAAATACTACGTGGAAGCCAAATTTTCAAACGTGTGTGGAAAAAGTATGCATACTACATCTTCATGTTGAACGTTCATAAGTCTGATTGCAAGTATGAATTTCTTGATGTGATCTTCGGGAAAACCTGAAGTTTCAGGATCATACTTGGGAAGCATTTTTTTCGGGTGCTAGGGAAGATTATGTACTCATCTTGGGTTGACCACAGTGTCTCCATCCAAACAAGGTTGGTTCTCTTGAAGTAAAACTTCTCTTTCCTCCTCATGATTGTTGTTCCCTTCCATATCTTCGGAGTCAGAGTCAAACTCTTCTTCTTCCAAAAAGTTGTTATGTTCAGAGATGTCGCTGGCTAACATCTCAGGTATTAGATCAAGAGGCTCTTGGATTTCAGTAAACACAAAATCTATTAAGTCTTCGACAGAGTGTACAAAAATATCGCCAGGAGTGTTGACTACTAACCTGCTTTGTTGTTTTCTTCGAGGGAGGATGGGGGTGAAGGGAAACACGACAATTTTTCGGGCGTAGGCTCTAGTATTTCTTCTGAATTGATTCACTTCCTTGTGAGGGGGGGTGTAAGGTATTTCAGGGTGAAGAGGTCCTTCCTTGGAATGGGGTGATTTATCCACTTCGGGAGTACTCGATAAGCATGGGATGTTTTTCGGATGACTAGCCATGCATGTGGGCCGTTACGAATATGTAGGTTGTTTGAAATGTTATATAACTTATATACTTAGCCATTCATTTTGGCCCTCCTTCTAGCACTAGTTATGTTGATGGGGCCTAAATCCACTGATTCAATAGGAGGAACCACACTCGCAACCAAGGCCCAATTAGAATATGCAATGTTTGGAGTGTTATGGTTCTCCAAATCTTGTGATCTGACCAAATTATCTATGGGATTTGTGTTTTCTGGTGAAGGCTCTTCCTTCAGTTATGACAGTTCTTTTTTCGTATTTCTCTTGGGTGGGGCTGATATGAGAGATGCAAGCCAGTATAAACCAACTTGACAAATAACAGGATGGAGGTTTTAACTAGAGGGAAGAGGTTGAGCTTGGGATAACCTACTGCTCAAACATGTAGACAATTATTCTATTCCACAAGGCCTAGTACTAATACATTAACCAAATGAGCATCTAACTACTGTATGAGAAAATCTAATTTAACAGAAGAAAACACATACGTAATCAAGATCATGGTAAGTAAAATAGTTCATCTACCATAACATTCATCACATAACAACACAATGGTTTATCCTCATCATTAAAGCGAAGAACATCAAGACATTGCACCAAATAACTTGACAACATAATTAATTTCTCTTACTCATTTACTGCATCATTAATAGAATAGGAAAGGAATTAATTCTTCCCCAACTCCAATCACATACATCTGATGAAAATAGCTTGTCTTTGGTCCAGAAGGACTTCTCAATTCACAATAGTCTCAAAATAATTATCAATAGCCAAAAAAAAAGGAGTTTTTACAACAACCATCGACCCTTTGCTCATCTGTCAATGTCTCTATTTATAATCTAA
Source organism: Picea glauca (assembly GCA_000966675.3). Taxonomy (NCBI): domain Eukaryota; kingdom Viridiplantae; phylum Streptophyta; class Pinopsida; order Pinales; family Pinaceae; genus Picea; species Picea glauca. Next base: position 624,296 of record JZKD02S0532994.1, read on the forward strand.
AATTCAACTATAATTAACGACTAAATACAATTTAGGCCAAACAAAAATTGCCACGTAGAGTGATCATCTAATAGTTTCTTTCAACGGTCCACCTTAGATGCCTCTTGAAAAGGGTGGATTCTTTCATATTCAGACCAGCTGATAAATAGGTTTTCACAGGTTTGAGCCCATGGGAACCTGTGTTGTTCCATAGGGGTAACATATGCTCCTCTGATGTCTACTGCATGCGCCCGATATTTTACCAAACCAGAGTTCATCTGTTGCAGCATGGCTCGAGATTTAATTGACTGACCTGCGAATTGTTGCACTTTTCCTGGCAATGCATCAATGATTTTTACGCGCTCTTAGGCTTAGAGCAAGTCTTGTATGGAGTGCATCTTGAACATATCAGTTAGGTTGGTGAATTCATCAGGAGCGCTGAATTTAGGGAGACCGACATCTTTCATTACTTTATTAATTTTATCCCAGTGTTTCTGGCACTTGGCCCACTGATTTTGGATTTCTTGGTGTGGGTCCCAAGTCATATTCACCCAGTATTCGATGGATTTCTTAATGTGGTCGAAACTACTTTTGCCAACCAGACGAATTCCATGATTTTCCTTTTCTCGACCCTACTGGACCACTTCAATGTATTTGAGTCTCTCTACCGCTAATTGTTCCTTTTCATGTCATTTTCCCATCTCTTTTCATGTCACAAGTGCCATGAGAGTATCCTCCTAGAATTCAATTATGTTCTCGGTCAACAAGTGCCTTTCCTTATTGAACTCATTATAAACTCCATTGAATTCTTCCTTCAAATATGTGGTGGTTTGTGTAGCCCCTTTATAGTATTTGACAAGATGGTGCAGGTGTTCGAGCTCCTCCCCAGTGTTGGCTAGTTCATTTTCATTTCTCTTGGCTCTGTCCTGGGTGACATTTGAGAGTTATTTTCCTACACCAATCAGTTCGGATGTGTGATCATCTGTGGTGCGGATTAGGTTCTCTTATGTGGTAACCACGATGGATTGATACAAAGTGATCCTTTGCCTCTTCGTGGTCCTTTGAACGATGACATTCCTCTTTTGATCCTAACAGATCGCATAGATTTCTGCTACTTCATCTATGGGTTCTGGTATCTGTTGATCTCCCCATGAGAGGCTGCTCCTCAAACTACCCATGGTTTATATTTTCTCGGGAGTGGGTTATCAAATTTCTTCACTCTGTTTTGTGGATCCATCCTCTACTTGTAGTTTACCTAGGAATTGAATATTGAGCATCATGGAGGCATCAGGCACAGATTTATTGCTTATCTGTTCGCCGACCGTAGAGCTTTCAATTCTCTTTTGTGGAGTTTCACCACTCAGTCTTGCTTTTGCTTCTTGTCTGTCGGACTCTCTTGTGTAGAGGCCACCTTCATACCCTATTTCTATTTGTGAGTCCTTCTTGTCTTGGACTTCGGGACTATTTTCCTCTTGGACTTGCACTGGGGTGCCATGAGCGGGTTCTGGACTCTTGTTGTTGCTATAAATATGTATAAGAGTACTCAAGGGATTGGGTTCTTGTGTCTCTATCGAGACCTAGCCTGTCTCTGGTTGATTTATCCCTTCTTCCAAAGGATCTATCGATGATGTTATGGGTTCAGGGTTGCCCAACCCATGGGTGTTGTTGAGGACTATGGACCCAGGATCATTTGACTCCTTCGAGATACTCTGAACAACAGTTGAGGATTAAGGTCCTATTAAAATATACGAGTCATCTCACATCCATTTCATCAACAACTCAGTTTGTTGAAGCAACAACGTACCCCTTTCTTGTGCATCTTGATCTTCCGGAAGATCCTTGATTTGTACTGGGGATTCCTGGTGAATTAGCATGGCTTCAATGTCTTCTTCGAGATCACTTTTTTCTTCATCCAATTCATATGCAACTGCTCCTCCTGGGCGTCGGCTAATTTCTTTAACTGCCTGCTCCAGAAATGTTGCCTGCTCTTCGTGGCTCATAGCTCTAAACCTGTTTCCTTGAGGATCATCTCGCTTGGATTCGACCACATTCCAGTCTTGGGTGTTTTTAGTAAATATTTCATCTTCGAACTAGTTGTGGGCATAGGGCCAATAAGATGATACCTGTGATGCGTGTTTTATAACCAATCCCTTGGGATCGTGTTCGCGAAATCGGTCAATTTGGAACAAATTTCCAATTGACCTAGACCAAGTTGTTTATCATGTGTGGAAAGTTTGACCATGCAGAACCAGATATGGAACCCATATGGTATGAAATCTCGCTTCTTGTCTTTTACTAAAGTTGCATTGTATCCTTGCAAGATGGTTTGATATCAAATTTACCCTAACACTTTCCGGTCAGGAACATAAATGGGTAATAAGTGGGGTGCTCTCGTGGCACCGAAAACTCTGGTGTAGGTTTCTCGTTCTTCCAAATACCAGTGGCCAATTTTGGCCATAAACTTCTTTTCTTCATCTCACAATATAGGGCATTCTCTTCTAAAGAGCAAGGAGTAAATGCGTGCAATAAATTGATCACAGATAATAGCATAGGATTTTTTGTACTTGTTTTCCCATAAGATGATGAAGTATACATGGACAGCCAGCTCCGAAGGGTGCCAATTCAGATTCATCCCAACAAAAGCGTTCCTGGCACAGATCACGTCCAGTGGATACAAATCCATGTCGAAGGTGGGGGTATCTCCCTCCTTTGGCTCCTGAGCCTGTCTTATGCATGTGCTTAATTGTTTGGAGATGATGGCACCCCAATTGAAGCTTGTACCTGAAATAGTGATTGTAAAAGCCAAAGGCATCCAAACCTATGAAAATAAGGAACAATCTTTTTCCCCATGTAACCTGCAAAGTAAATCCATGAGGTATATGTATGGTTCCCTGAGATTGGCCGTTGGGTACCAGCCAATAGTCCGATTTGTGATTTTTTTGTCTTCTCTCCACCAAGAACACATGATTTTGTTGGTATCATGTGACACATAGAAACTTAAGATGAAATCAGTGCTTAGCTTTAGCTCAGAATCTTTGAGTTTATAGTAGTTATGAACCTCTAATGGAAATAAGACTCCGACGCACTCGCTGTTAGCATCATTAATCAAACATTTTTGGGCATCAGTGTGGTCAATGATCCACTTCAAGAGCTCAATGCAAGGAAAGACTGGAGATTGTCTTGCCACCTTGTGCAGATAAGCCCTGTGAATGTTGGGGAGGACCTCGTTGTTGATTTTCCTCATTTAAAGATCATTATGCGGGGTATATTCGAGGGGTTCTTCTTTCTTGATTTTCTTGAAAACTTCTTCTCAGTGAGGAAATTCCACCTTGGCTCCAATACTTGCCTCCATGTCTTTGAAAGATGGGGGCTAGACAAAAGGATATTTTGTGATTCTCTTAATGAATGATACTAGCTTGGGAATGAATTCCAATTGTCTTGCAACTGATGGGGAGGAGCCTTCTCCTACTTCTGATTCCTGCAGCTTAGGGGCTCTTGGCAATTTTCTGGATAACGTTTTCAGAGGCATTGTTCCTGTAATTTAAAATTTCATTTGAACATGCATGCAGAGCAACATTGAGTGAGAATATATAAAATGGAGCACAAAAAACCAATAAGCAAACCCATACCTGTAATGTTGGCTAAGATAACAGTTTTAATACTCACTAGACTTTGAACACTTCCTGTGGATTGTTAGCTTCGCTCTCATGTCTGCCCTAAACTTCTTTCTGCACAGAATGGGATCATACACAATGAATTGAAAGGAATATAACTGGGAGATACTATCAGTCATATCATTTAGTTAATATGAGTAATGAACGCAAATTCAAAATAAACCACTATTGGATTTTCTGCGGATAAATTCTGACTGGTTAACAGTGGAGGCACGGATGGAGATGCATTGTATCAGTGAGTTTAACGGTTCCTTTTCATTCATGCACGAGTCAATAACTAATGCGAGATCCATGAATTAACTGAGAACCGTAAATGCAACGTACCTACCACACTCCGAGGTTAACACATCTCGTCACGTCACGTCACTTGGTGAATGAATCAGGGATTGGTTATTACCAGAGTGTGTACTTACATATTTCTACAGAAGCTGATCAAATCGGTCTTCGAAAAAATCCTTCCCGAGGTTCATTCATAGGAAATAGTCATTTCATTAGCCGACACCGATGAGGATCAGTACTCGGCTACTTTGACTTTCCAAATTGTTTTTGCCACCATCATCTTCCTTCGATGCCGAAATTATCTTGTGAGTCTGGTCGATTCGAGGTTGTCGATTCATCAAGTAGTTGTTAAGTATTTTAGAGTTAATATGATTCTTCATTGTATGTTCAAGTGAACTTTTAATCAATTAAAATGTGAAACATATAAGAGAAGTGAAGGATCAGTTTCAAGCTGAGGTGAAAATAGTCAAAAGTAAACTATAGGGTGGTACCCAAAAGGAAATAGTCGCAAAACTTTTAGGGTGTGTTGAGCACTCAACACCATCCTGGTTTAATCTTACCAATATGCATTGCAGTTGTTATATTTCCCTATCATAAAAAAATCCTTTATGTTGTTCCAACTTCCAATGAGGACCAACAATCCAACTACATTTTGAACTGAATATTGCTAAATGTTAAAGGTCCTTGAGTCATGAACATATGGTGACTTGAGATCATTTCAAAAGATGTGCAACATGAAGTAGTATAAGTATGTATGCAATCTCTCCAAGGATCTCCACAAAGTTTCCCAAACTAACAATATGGTGACCAAAAGGAGAAGCACATCATCTAGAAGTGACAATAAAAAGTACCCATATTTCTTGAATAAAATCCATGCCACAACAACACCAAAAAAAAAATACAAAACAAAAGAAGGCCATCACGTTTAATTATCAAGTTGGGGAAATTTTACTCAAAACTCCATTTCACTTAGAATGATTGATCTGCAATCCAAGCATTCCATAAAAATAGTGTTTATGACAGGAAAAAAATTGGACTAGAGGAAGCATCCATGAAAGTCTGAAATCTACAAGAAGATTAAACATCCACATTTCTACCAATACTCTATCACATGTTATTGTTTTTTTCCAAGTGATTTTTATTTTTGTATCACTTCCCCAAGGGCGTCTATGAGACTGCATTTGATACTATCATTCATTTACTAATGGAACAACCAGATATCCAATATTGAACATGCCTTTTATTTTCAAAATTATTGTCCCAATGATTGGTTCATTAATTTTGTGCATGCTCGTACACTTGTAGGAATCACAAGATGCTAAAAACACCTTATTTTTCTCACTAGACCCATCATTATAATTATCAATGACTTCGTAGTCGATATCTAAGAGAAAAATACCTAAAGAAGAAAGCCTTTTTCAATTTTTTTTTAAATTGCAACTATAACAACATTCCCATACCGGATCTGGGATTCCCGCACCTACTCTAAATTTCCCGTAGGATGTCTTTTTGGAACACACATGCTATTCATAATTCATCCTTCATACATGATAAAAAAATTTGAAGTCTATGAGCTTATTTTCCTATGAAAATGGTGGTAGTAACCCAAAATACAATTTGGTGACAATAATGAAGAGCAATGTTGCAAACTTATTGTCATAAATTTTCCAAGTAATAAGCTTTGAAAGAATCATTGCCAATAAAATAAATAATGCACTAGCTAATACACCTTTATGATAAAAAAGTGTTGACAACACGTTGGCACCAAAAAAAGAGACTAGATAGACTAGTCCAATACAAGACTCAACATATTGGAAAATAAATGCATGAACCCAACATGCATTCAAAATGGTCATCAACATTTCTGCACAAATGGCCCATAGAAATAACATATTCATAAATCATATGGAACACTCACTTCATAGGAGAAATAATATCTTGAATCACAATCTTGTCTTTACATATTCTATGCATGCATATTTTCAAATCATGACAACCTTCATTGATATCTAACTTGGATACTATGCATGTCTCTGTCTCCAAGAGTGCCAACAAAAGATACCGTAACATAAAATATGAGAGAGAAGTAATGGATCCAAAAAAGTGATGAATCATAGCAATCTCCTACTGTAGTAGTTGTACCACTTTGATGAATTCCATGAGGTTGTTCAAATTGTTAAAAAAATTTCATAGGGGTTTGAGGTATGAGGCCCATATTAGAACCATTTCCAACAATTTTGGTCAACACCTAAGCCTACTACAACAAAATGTATTTTTGGTACATTCTATTACATATTTCATTTTCACTTTGTTGCCACATCAAATATATTTAATTGGGTTGTTGCAAGGAAGAAATGGGGGAACATTAAAATTGCAAGTGGGATGGGGGTTTGAAATATGGTTGTTGTAATCATGATATAGTCTACAATGGTTCTTGGAAAACATCCTTTTGGGTGGGTTTACAATGGTAATAGCATCCTTTGGAACCAATGTTTTATTAGGGACAAAATTGCAAACTATATCCCTCTTGGAACTAACACCCATCCTTCTACTTCAACCCTCAAACCAGATTTTCAGCAACAAACAATCAAATAACATTGTATGCTTTTATGTGAAAGAAAAAGAAGAGTTTTAGGAAACTGTGAAATTCACTTGTTTTTTGTAATGGATAGAATGAATGCATGCAGTAGAAGATCTTCCTATCTATAATTTCCTGCTTCCCTTCACTTATAATCATATTTCCCAACCCATGCAAAATCTACAAATCGACACATGCAAAGAGGGGGTTGTACTACTTCATCACTTTACAAACATCAGTTGAGGAAATGAAAAAGATAGAACATGTAGGGGTTTTGAATGGAAATTTTTTTGAAACAAAAGGTACAAATGTGGGGTGATGAGGGATTAATGGTAGGCGTTGACGAAATTATGAGGATAAGTGGCAGATAGAATAACAAGCTTAAAATGTTATTTCTATGTTAAATTCCCTTCGTCTTCAACAAATTAGAATGATCAGAAAAATATTTACCTCGAGTTACCTCAATTTTTTAGAGATGCTACTTGCACGAAATGGATTTGAAGAAGGTATCTAGTGTACTACAAACCTGTACAACAAAATATACTTGTAGATCTCTAACATCCACCATATAGTTCTGATAACATAGGGGAAGAATTTTGTTGTTGACAAAGTTTGTTATTGACTTAAGATGTTTGTTGGATGGAAATTTTCCACAAACCTTAACTTTGTAGAGAACCATCAGATCAACCTTGCAAATATCCAACAATCTCAATAGTTTCCTACTCATGAGAAAAAATAACTCCCTCAAGATGCCTTGTCAACTGTTGACATTCCCCGCTTATTTAGGAACATAAAAAGGTTGTTGCACGGTGCTTAGAGATGAACCACTAACTATATGCAAAAATTATTAAAATCTATTGATCTACTATCCTACCTTACTTGAGAAAGAAAACATTTTCTCAAGTGTAGGAATACTTCCAGTGAATCCATGTGCATAATAGATTTATATGAATACTCATATCCAAATATGAAAAATATTCCTCAATGGTTTTCCGGACATGAAAAACCAACTGCTTTTGTGGAGATGATGCCACGAAATGTTGAAGGATGGAGGAGTATTACGGCCTGATGAAGGTTTGGAACCAAGCTTCAATGTATTCTTTGTTTCCTTGGCTCTCTCTGGTTGACAGATCATGAGGATCTTCTGAAAACTGGTCATCACACTTCGTAATGCGCAAAGGATATGTTGACAAACATGCCAAAAATTCCTCGATCTTTGGCTCTAGTGTTTTGTCTTCATCTGATGTAATCCATAATTCTTTGGTTTCCTCTATCTGCTCACAAGGGCTACTGGAAGAAACTTCTAGATCCTCCTCATGTGGACTATGTTCATGGATTTATGGTTCCTCTCCTTCTGCTTGAAAGGAAAACTCATCCCTGGTAGCAGCTGTAGAGTCTGATAAAGGATTTGAAAAGATCCTTGCAGGGGTATGTCCTCCTTTTCTCAAAAAATGCTTGAACATGTTTACATTCTTCTAGCTAGTTTGTTAATATATGTCTCGCACATGGACTAATACATAGGATTCTTACAAACGAAAAACTAAAAATTCAAGGAGATAAATGAAATCTTACACACCACACATGTATTAAAGGAAACAAACTTTCATAAAAGGAACAATAAAGTCTTTGGGGAAACTCCAAATAGTGACTGTGTAGGTTCTTACCTCTCATATTACTGCTTCCCCTCCCCCGAGTTGTGTAATTTAAAGGCAACACACTTGCATGAAAATAAACATGTTTTCATGAAAGGAACAATCAAGGATTTTGAGAAACTCACAATAGTGACCGTATAGCTTCTTACCTCTCATCTTATTATTTCTCCTCCCCCAATATGTGTAAATTAAAGGCAACCTATCTAACTAGGCTTTAATCCCTTTGTAGCACCTCCCTGACAAAGGCACCAAAAATGTTTGTAAATATATATGCTTGGATTTCCAACATTGAATTATTGACCATGGGCTTGTATGATTATGACATGTAGGAAAAGTATATGCAGGACTAGAACCTATCCTAATCTGATCTGGTGAGGAAATGTTGGAAATAAATGTAAATCTAGGAGATGTATGCTAATTGGTAAGAAATAAAAACTAGCACATGAAATATTTACAAGCTAGAATTGTAAATATGAAGGAAATCAGATCTATACTATTTCAAATGAGAGGGAACCTTGTATTCCTGAGACTGGGGGCCCTTCCAAACCTAGCACACGTTGTGGAGAGACTTATAGAATTAAAATACCAAGTGCAAGAACAACTCTTGCATTAATCCAAAGCAAGGAAAAGACTTCAATTGATTATATAAAAACTCATAAAATCTTCTTTACAATAATTTTCTATCTTTCCCTCACACCACATTCCCTTTCTCTGTTTCATGGTTGTGTATTTATACAGAGAAGATCAATGGAAAGGATCAGAACTGATTTCCCCTAAATCAGAACTATTAAGATACATTAGTTTACAAGATAATTGGTTTCTCTCATTTTGGATAAATATTCGTGGAAGAAATAACTCAAGATTTGATCAGAGTGATTTTACATAACATGAAAATGATCAAAATAGATTGATTCAGTCTCCCATGCTGGTTGGGTGCATCCATTTGTCTAGAAGATGAGTGCAATTGTAAATCTGGACAAACCCAGATTGGAAAAACACCGATATCTCCCTGATCATTCATGATTTTCGAAATCTAGCTAAAGTTAAATTAAACGAACACATTATTGAAAAAACCCATGTTCCATAATTTCTAGATTCATCTTCATTTTTTTGGGAATAGAGCCTGAAGTCTGTTGCTGCTAATCTGGCACGATTTTGACTCATCCTTTGACCATGTGCTAGAGGTCCACATGTGTGACCTGGGTGTGAAATAATGAACACCAAAAAATATTGGAGGTATTTCTAATAAAACTCATTTCTTCATTTTGGCCCCGAAGATGCGTGTATATACTAAACATGGAGGTCTGGTGTGAGAACATAACTGTCACAAACCCTCATTGGCAAGATTAGTCTAAACCACTTCTAAATCATTAAAAAACAAAGGAAATTATAATAATTAACAATATTAAGCTTGTTAAACATATTAACTTCATAAGTGTGGGAAAATACGACAATAGGCAATAGATGAATGCAAGGATAAGGTCAAAAAGTTGAAAAAGGAGGCTAATTGATGATGTAAAATATGTCAAATTGGAAACCCAACACCATCATGACTTGATTTTCCAACAATGCAATGGCGTCAAATTGACATCTAGAAAAGTTGATGTTAACAAGAAAGCTATCCATTTTAGCATACCAAGTTCGAAGAGAGTTCTTATGACCACAGAGAGATTTCTTAAGGTGGAAAACAAGGTTGGCGTCATTATGAACATAGCTAGGAGGTTGTTCCATGTAAATATATTATTCTATATCCCCATGCAAGAAGGAATATTTAACATCCATCTGATGGAGCTCCCACTTATGTGGAGTGACAAGGGATATAA
>JZKD02S0532994.1:634321-663073 GCA_000966675.3 Picea glauca
TATAGTCAATCCTTTTAACTTGAAAAAATCCTTTGGAAAATAATTAGGCGTTATGTCTTTCAACACTTCCATCTTATGCATACTTAGTTTTATACAACCATTTACATATGACAAATTTTATTTATTTCATAATAGGTACAAGATCCCAAGTTCATTTGCTATTAAGGAGTGATATTCTTCATTCATTTCTATGTCCCAATATAGATGGTCAGATGCTTCTACAATTATTTCTAGATCATGAACCTTTGAAACTTGAGCCAAAAGAGAAGAGGCTCATTGGAAATGTGAATGTGTACAACATTGATATTTAGGATCACTAGCAATATTGCCAGCTACTTCACGTGTTGTGCGAACCCATTTGGGAAGTTATGGTGCTAGTGTATATTCATGTTCATTGGACTCAACTAGAGAAGGGTGAGTAGGAAGAGGTCGATTTTCATCCTCACTGTAATCATTTGAATAAAAAACTATAATAGTATCACTAACAGAAAAAATGGGAAGAGAATATAGTATACACACCAAAGATGGAACACACATTGAATTAGGCTCATAGGCCGAGAGATTTTCATAAAATGTAACATATCTCATAATAATTATTTCATTGTCACGATGTTGAAGAATTCTATAAAATTTGACATATTTAGGATATCCAACAAAAATGCACTTGGCACTTTTAGTCTATAAATATTTCCTTCCCTTATCATGAATGTGAGCCCATGCTTTACTACCAAACACATAGAAGTGGCTTACATCTGGTTTAATTTTACTCCATGCTTCTTTTGGTGTTATATTTTTTAAATCCTTTATGGGAGTTTTATTTACTATGTAATTGGCACAATTTATGACTTCCACCCAATAATGAAGACTTGATCTCTTAGATTGGATCATACAAGTTTCCATTTCCTTTAATGTGTGATTTTTTCTCTAAGCAACACCATTTTGTTGCCATGTATATAGAACAATATGTTGCATTTGAATGTCCTATATAGTGTAGTAAGTTGTAAATTTGTTGTTAACATATTCTCCTCCATTATTTGTTCTTAACGTCTACAATTAATGTCTAAATTGTTTTTCCACAAGACCTTTGTACGCCAAAAACATGTCAAAAAAATCACTCTTAAGTTTTAAGAAATAAGAATAAGAAAGGAGAATAAGAAAGGAGAGGGGGGAGCCTACCCTATGTGAAGGAAGACCTTTGTAAATTTGGGGTTATTATGAATATATAAATGCAGAGGCATATTTTAGACTATTTATGAAAAGATTCTAACTGCCAATGATATGAGTCTTGTCTCTTTTCATAGCATATGTTTCCTGTGAGATTATATTTCATTCACACCTCTTCTTGTCTAAATTGAAGGATTAAAGGTCCAGAATTTATCATTCGATGCTCTTGGATTAACAATTTAGATCATGTTTATCTCTTTCCGAACTATGTCTGATTTCATTTCTGTAATGCTCCAATGTAGTTATGTGTTTCTTTTTCTTCCGACACCATGCAAATTTTTTTGTATAAACTCGAAATCACTACCTGATTTATCCTTTCTCCTCTAAATAGTCCTCAGGTATGACAATGTATTATTTATTTCTGACTCCATAGCCCAAACTGTTCCTCTCCTTCCTTACTAGCAATTTTATAAAAATCCCCAAACAAACTGAAACTAGCCATCGATTCCCATTTATATACCCAGTGACACGAGAGAGCCCTTGTTGAGTTGAGTAGGCTAGTGCTTCAGTTCTAAAGTTGGTTGAAACAGTTACCTCTGTCGTTTTTCTATTCATCCCAACAAAATTTATAGAGTGCTAACATTCTGGCACCGTTGTCGGGGATGGAATTGAAAAAACATTCCATAGGAAGAACAACATGGTTGAGTTCTAAGGTCTGAGAGAAGCAGAAACTTAGGCACATATTGGTTGTATTCCTTCTCTGGTGACTCCACACATCAAAAATAAGTTCTACGGTGATTCCACTGGTAGAAGAATCCTGAAATTTGAATGTTCTATGGCGACTCCACTCTCATGCATAATTTGGCTCCCAAAACATTATTAGCGACTCCACTCAAGTTTCAAACGTAATTCAAAGATCACACTAAGAAATGAAATCCCTTGACAGGGGCACAGAAAGACATTATGGAAGAAAACAGGTACTTAAAATTAAAATGTTTCCAGGGCATTCATTTTTTTTTAATAAGTTGCCTCTGCTTTCTCCTTGAACATGCCAAACAAATTTTTCTTTACCTATTGTATTCTAATGATGATCAAGAAAAAATTGCAATCATTCATCCTCCTCTTAAAATTTCACATGCATACCCCCACCGTATCGATGATATCGATAACAATTTTACAATTGGGCCATGTGATGACCACTATCAAGTTGGTAAACCCCATAAATCCAAGGTCAATGCCTATTCCCCTATTTCTACATCCTCCATGATTTCCCTCCAAATCATCATGAGTATCTACCTGTGTTTGATGGAGAAACTAATGTCATCTTAGACAAAAAACACATCCAAGGTTTTGATCATTTCATAGATTTATTTGATATTGACCATGAAGATGTTTGCATGAGAGCCTTCTCTCAATCCTTGAAAGGGAACACCAAAGACTCATTTAGACACTTGTGGCCAGATAGAATTAGCTCATGGGAGGAATTGAAGAACATTTTCTTGAAGTTTTGGGGCAAGAAGAAATCTTTTGAGCTACAACTTGCAGAGTTCCATGCCTTGAAATGGAAGAATGACGAAGCTATCTCTATGTTTAGTAGAAGGTTTTCAAGTATTTATTACAACTTTCGTAAAGAAATTCAACCCACTGAAGCAACTGCCATGTTCCATTATACGACAACTCTTCATCCAGATCTCTCTTTCCTCCTGATGGAAAGGACACCCAAGTCCTTATAGAAAATGTTTGATGATGCCCAGGATATTCATCACAACATCCAAGCATGTAAACAAATCCAAAATGAGGAGTTAAATGCTAAACAAAATAAAAGTGAATATGAACAGGAAATAGTTGATTGCAATCTTAAGCGTAGAATGGATAATATCATAAACCCTCTTGAAGTCTCAAATGCTTTTGATCATGTTAAAAATCACACTACATTTGTTAAAAGAAAAGGTGTTTCTCTAGCCTCTGATCCACCTCATGATAAAAAGGAAGATGGTCATTTTGTAGACAGTCAGGAGGATCAGTTTGAAAATCAGTTTGTTGAAGAACAAATAAATTTTCCAGGTCTGTTCTTATTGGACGACGTTGAATACGATGTTGATTTTCCTATATATGAAAAATAAAAAATATGATCATGATATTGAAGACTCTCTTCTTTAGCAGTAATGTGGAGAGTAGGACATCAGGTCAACGGAAGAAAACTCTCTACCTCTATGCTTCACTACTTTCAAATTGTTGAAAGAAAATTCTTAGATTATTGTTGAGGTAAGGGAATTTGTGCCAATGAAAATTCACACCAAACCAACAAAACATATTGATGAACACTCTTCTCAAACGCTTTATAACCCTATTCTTTGTTCTGAAAAAAACTTTGTAGATTCATAAATTCAGTCATTATTCCAAGAAAGGGCTAAAGGTGAGCGTATCCAAAATCCCAAAAAGATGGAAAAATGTACCTCTGATAATACTGAGAAGAATGAAGAAGGTTGTGAGTTAGGTGACGAAACATTGCCATTATGTCTTTCATCATTCGAATTATTGAAACAATATGGCATTTCAAATCATAAAATATCCAATCATGATGTCGAAATAGATGAAAGCATCAGGCTTACAGGTGAAAACTCTCTCCCCTTATGTTTTTCTTCCTTTGAATGGTTAAGAGAATATTATGAAATTTCAGAAAGGATAGAGACTTCTAACTATATTCAAAGTAGCACTATTTCACATGAAAGGGTTGTCATCATTAAAGAAAATCAACTACACTCACATGCATTGCACGATCATCTCTTGGAAGGGTATTTCAATCTAGAGTTTCAATCAGAGGTTAATCATCAGATTAAGGAAGAAGTCGATGAAGAAATTTTTATCAAGAGTCTTTTCCTTTGTCGTGGAACTAATGCAGATGATCGATAATATTGCCCACAAAAAAAGGCATTTCAAGGTTTCCTATCTTCCCCTGAAAATGACGTAATGGCCCTATTTCTGAACAACCTGGATATGGATGGAGATTTTGAAGTTTCGCCCATGAAAACTTCGAAAAACGAGCCAACCCTTGTGGATGAATATTTATTTTCTATCTTGAGTCCTGAAAAGAAACCATTCTCTCATGTGGTTCATGATATCGAGAATCATTATATGAGAAAGGTTAACAATCATAATCTACCAATAATGGTGGATTTCAACGAATCAATGCATGTACTAGATATAAATATTTTCACACCAGATGATGGTTTCCACCCTTGGTTTCTTTATTATTCAGGAAATATTTGCCACCAAAATTCTCAACAACTCTGTCAGTTTTTCATAAGTCAACAAGTTGAATCACCTAAAAACAAAAATGCAGTGGAAGGAGTGACACGCGACGATTGTTTTATGCATATTATGAAATATCCATTCGCAATCCTATTAAAAGAAACAAACAGTCCAAATATTTTTTCTTTTTTGAAAATCATGGATGAATTTTTAAATGAAATATCAGTCAGCGGGATTTGGAGCAAGTTTTTGCAAGATAAACAAACAGTAGATAAAATCCTCACATGGTTGCATTGGCATTTTGATTTCACTTGATTAATGGCTCATTTTAGTAGTTAGAGTAGATAGGGGTGTGTGAATAATTTTTTTAGACAAGCACTTTCAGTTTTGTTTCTAGTATTGTGTACAGTCAGTTTTCAGTGGTATATCCAGTGTTCAATTGAGAACGGAATCTAGAGTTTGGACTGTAGCAGACACCAATGAGAAAGTAGGAATGGGGCCCACACACATGTTTGGGATCAGCCCAAGGGATCAAACACCGGGTCTACAGGTTCTTTTCTACCTCACAGGGAGGATAACATCCCCAATTGGAGCTTATGTTGTCACCGTAACATTTTTTCAGAAAAGATCCAGGTCTTGAGAATTTAGCAAAATCTACATCATCGTGGGAGCTTGATAGTTTGGAAAATTGATAATTTAGAGAACTGGGACATGCCTGGTAGTGTAAAGGAAAGTATAGAGGAGGTGCAAAAAGGTAAATCTCTATAGACCATTAACTATAAAATGATCCATATCAATGGCTAGAGACCGTATTGAGCGAAAAAGTTGCACAGGACTTAAAAATATAGAGTCAGACCGGGAAAACCATTGTGGTTTTCAATATGGACGTGTGTCACCCCCAGAGGTAAGTCGGGGCAAAAGGCGGGTTGCCTGAAACCACTTTCGCCAAAAACCCGACATCACGTGTTCCTATACATCAAATCAAACACTCATGGGGTGTTGGTGGTAGATGGTCTAAATCACTCTATCTCACTTGTTCGATACTTCAAAACTGTATAATTTTAGGTGAATGTCGCCATTTAACGAACTCGAATGATAATCATTTGAAATGAATTGGCCAAGCACAGTAAATCAATGTACCTGTCAATGAATATGTTAGTGTTTCATGATTAGAGCTCTATAATTACCCAAGTATGAAGGCATTATTTGTGAGCGAAGTAATTTTCAATTTTATAAACTCTCTGATCTCTGTAAGAACGTTTCGGTGTCAATGAAACTAGGCTACATGGACCAAGCTACATCCAATGAAACCGGTTATTCAAGCAACGTGGCAAGTTTACCTATGAGCAGTAAAGAATGGGCAATTGCACGTATATTGGAAACAAAGTTCCATACATAACCTATTATAGATTTTGGATTGGAAGTCAATATTATTTCCATTATGAAGGATTTGGTCATCAACAGGCGAGCTGTAAAAAAGAAATGGACCAAACGAAAAAAGAAAGAGGTCATAGTCGAAACTGATGAAAGTGTTGGAGAGAATCAACTGGTCTAGTTGGATACTCTAAAGGATGAGATCACTAAGTTAAAATAAAATCTCAAGTAAAGATAAGTACCTCCCATCAAGTTTTGGACAGTTGGCATCTAAATATGATGAACATATTTCTAACGGTCCCTCTAAAGAAGGGTAACGGTTATTACAAATCATTTCGCATTTGTAATTGAACTCTAATCCTAGAACGACAAGAAGTCTAAACGTTTTGTATTCCACGAAGAAATATTCTCTATATATATATTATCTAAGATAATAAGAAAGAAGAGGGGGGAGACTGCCCTATGTGCAGGAATACCTTTGTAAATTTTGGGGTTATTATGAATATATAAATGCAGAGGCAGATTTTAGACTGTTTATGAAAATATTCTAACTGACAGTGATATGAGTCTTGTCTCTTTTCATAGTATGTGTTTCCTGTGAGCTCATATTTCATTCACACTTCTTCTTGTCTAAATTGAAGGATTAAAGGTCTAGAATTCATCATTCGATGCTCTCGGCTTAACAATTTAGATCATGTTTATCTCTTTCCAAACTATGTCTGATTTCATTTCTGTAATGCTCCGATGTAGTTATGTGTTTCTTTTTCTTCCGGTGCCATGCAAATTTTTTCATATAAACTCGGACTCACTACCTGATTTCGCCTTTCTCCTCTAAATAGTCCTCAGGTCTGACAATGTATTATTTATTTCCGACTCCATAGCCCAAAGTGTTCCTCTCCTTCCTTGCTACCAATTTTATTAAAAACCCCAAACAAACTGAAACTAGCCATTGATTCTGATTTATATACCTAGTGACATGAGAGATCCCTCTCTGAGCTGAGCAGGCTAGTGCCTCATCTGTAAAGTTGGTTGAAACAGTTACCTCTGTCATTTGTCTAGTCAGCCCGAAAAAATTTACAGAGTGCTAACACTGCTCATCTAGGATGTGAAAAGTCAATCGGCCTATTAAGTTTTTGAATCTCTGATCGAATTCCCAAATAGGTTCGACAACCTTCTGCTTGATCTCTTTCAGCTCTGTAATTCATTGTGAATCTGACTTGGGTTTCTTGAACTTTGCAATAATCACATTCTTAATCTGATTCAGTGGCTTAGGCTGTGCAAGTCCTTGGACAAGCTTCATGTACCATCTCAGTGCGTGATCTCTTAGAGTGGTACTAAACTGGGTTCTTTTGACAGCTTCATTGGTGACATTTTTAATATTCCATACGGCTTCACATAGGAACCAATGTTGATCAGGATCTTCAGATCCATCCCCCCTAAATATAGGAAGCCTCATCTCATCTGCCATAGATCTTCCTAGGGTTCTTGACTGAGTATGTGGTGGACTAGTAGTGATGGTGCTATGGATGCTCTGGTGGCTTGGATTATTCTGATTGCTTAATACTACTGAATCAACAAGAGGGATAATAGTACTTACTTCAACAGTCTGCGTAGTTCTTGAAGTTTCAGGTTCTTCTCAGCAAAGCTCTTCATCTTTCCCTTCCTATATCCCAATAGGTTCTGAATGCTCCTTGTCTGTCAAATCTACCTCTTATCCATTGTAGAAACCCTTGTCCCCGTAGTTCTTCTTGAATAAGTTTGCAAGGTGAGCTTATCTAAACACTTTTCCACTGCACGTATGTCCAACTTCTGTGTCACTGTCACTGTCTAAATTTTTGAACATTAGCTTTTCTAGATCTGACCAACCTACTATATATTCAAGATGTTCTTTTCATGCAATAGCATCATGAGTTTCAACTTCAGGAATTTTAAAAATTTCCCTCTGGGTCCCTTGAAGAAATATCTCTCGGCTTGGATAAATGACTCTACTATGTCAACAACAAAATCGGTGATGTACCCTCCAATGGTGATATCAAACCAGTGATCTACTGCTTATGATATGACGTTATCATTTCTCTTGACCTTCTTGATCAACTCTGACGTCCAAACCATAGGAGGTCTAGATAAGATCTCAAATAGGGTATCTGCTAACCTAACTAACCACTTGTATAGCTCTTGATGGATTCCCCCAAAGAAAATATCATGTACATCAGTAAAGATATATTTCTCTAACCAATCCTCTATACTAAAATTAGGGTTCTTGTTCTAGGCTTCAATGAAGTCCTTTTCTTGATCCTCTATCCACTTTTGAGTCTCTGTCTTTGATGGAAACCACCTTGACATTCCCTCAAGAAGATTCTTGTCCTAGCAATGGAACCATTTGTTGGCACAGGGGCAGACCCAGGGTTCAGCTCCAAGAGAGCACCAACAAGCCCTAACTACTGGCCCTTTCGACAACACCTATGAAGAAGATGCAGTTTCACCCAAAGTAGTTATGGGGGGGTTGCAGGACAGAGATGTCTACAACCAAGGGGAATATCAAGTGGATCTAATACAATAACAACACAACATTCATATGTCACTTATCATCTTAGATCTACTCTACCCATCTATTTATTAGATCTAACATGGTAATGAAGTCATAGTATATCAAATGGAAAACATAGAAGACCAATCACACATAACACAAGATATATGTGGTTCACCCTATCTCTAGGGCTGCGTCCATAGAATTGTGCTTTATAATATATTAAGATGAAGCATATAGTTCTTGTCTGCACTCTTATCTAGCATATCTTCTCTCTTCTCCTCTCTTTCTCTCCCCTCCCTGCGCACCCAGCTAGAGGGTTGACCTTTGCACCCAGTTGAAGATCTTACAATACCAGAAGGCTCTCCCACTTATCACTTCTCTCTCACATGACAATAATCTCTCACAACATACCAAAAACAACTAGATCGAACCTCCTTCCTTCATGTAGGTTGTTATTTATACATTACAATCACTCACCGACATCCTTAGGTTGAAACCTGGGTGTCTAAAACCCTAGATACCAAAACTCTAGGTGTCTAAAACCCTAGGCCAACCTGACTCATATTTTCAGGGCTTCGCCATCTTGTCTTTCTTTCCATCTCACGCAATGCTCCAAAGCAACGAATGGTGGCTTTCTCCGCTTTCTGAGTGGTCCACGATCCTTCTTTCTTTCTGATCTGTCATCCTCGATCTCTTCATCCAACGTCTTTCTTTCTCGGACTTCGCTCCACGTTTTCTTCTCTTTTTTCTCACTTTGACCCAGTATCAATCATTGTGTCTTCCGTGCAATTTGCATTCTCCCTTTTCTTCCTTGATATTCACATACTTCCATAAATAAGGACCAACAGTTATTGACCATTTTGAAGGAGTTTTCAAAGGATTTTATATCAATTCATCATGGAATTATACCAGGTATTTGTAATCAATGTTTTACAATGATTTTGAGCTAAATTCAGTTTAGTTTGATGTTTATAAGGATCCAATGCATGATTTGTGTGGAACAAGGTGAATTCATAGTTTGATCCTCCATCTGGTACCTTGAACGACACTTCATCCAACACGCCATCTAGTACGCGATCCGACACTCCATATGACACGTGATCCAACACTCAGAGTGTAGG
The DNA here is from genome assembly GCA_000966675.3 of Picea glauca. NCBI lineage: Eukaryota > Viridiplantae > Streptophyta > Pinopsida > Pinales > Pinaceae > Picea > Picea glauca. The sequence continues at coordinate 643,763 of JZKD02S0532994.1, forward strand.
CGAGTTGGCAGTTGGTACATTGGCGGCCTGTGATGGGAGAATCAAAGACCCGGTTTTTGTGCCCCCTCATGGCCTCCAACTACATAGCTCATGGAATTTCATATTAGGTATTTATGCTAATCGTTGAGTGGCTCACGGATTTTCTAGAAGCCAAAGCTATTAGAGCGCATTTAATGAAAATTGTCATTTTTAGAGGAGGTCAACCCTTCCAGTGGTCCACCTCTCGAACTGTAATTCTCTTACAAGTACCACCAGTAGTGACAACACCACAAACATAATTTTAAGAATACATTTCATTGTGTAATTCAAACATATTTGCAAACTTATGTTCAAACTGCGTTTTTTAGGTAATGACAGAATCATGTTGATTTGAGCCTGTGTTTCATTGTTGAAGAATAGACAAAACCTGTTGGGGGGGGCACCAGTGGTCTAGGTGACTGTATAGATAGATATCTCATGTGTTTCATTTTCTTATTTATAAATTACTTCATTTTCTTTGTTGTATGTATTTAGTAGTTTTAAACACTATGTATGTTGTTTGTAATTTAATTGTCTAATTCATCTTTTGTAGATTGCTTATAGGAGTTGGTTATTTGTTATGCTAAGTCTCTTATTTCTTAACAATTGGCTTGCAGGCTACTAACTTAGATGATGTGCTAAAATTTTAAATTGGTTTCTGCAAATTAAAACATAGTAGTATTTAGAATAGAGGATTAGTGTAGACATAGTTTCTTTTGCAGGCTTCGATGCATAAATAATTGCAAGTTTTAATAGTTGTAATTAAGCTAGATTTAATTCTCAATTTAGTTATGTTTTAAAGGATTTGTTTGGTTTATTTATCTTGTTTTAGTATGCTAGGATAGAATTATATTTTGGGATTATGTTTGTAAAATAATTCTAGTTTTATATCTGAGTTTTAATGATAGGATTAGCCTAGTTTAATTTATAAAATCTCAGTTTTAGATTTGAGTTGCAATTTTAATTGAAGATTGGATTTGAATTAAGATTTTTATTCATAAGTTCATAATTTTGTAAATTTACTTGAGTTAGCATAAGAGTGTGTTTGAATTAGTATGAGAGTGTTTTTAGTCATGGATGATTGATGCATGAAATTTAGAGATCACATGGATTTTTAGGATATTTAATGTTTCTTCTATGATGGAAAATATTTCGTTAGATTGCTTGATTCACACTTTCCATTTCTTTGTAGAAGTTAGCAATTAATCCCTCTTGAATTGTCACTAATAGTCACATGCCATCATGATGTTATTAGGCACCGAAGACATAATCATCATCTTTGAATTATCTTTTCCTGTTATTGCAAATTAAGAATATTTTTTGATTAATTAGAATCTGAATACAATCATGATGCTTTTTTATTAAATAGGTTAAGATTTCTCCTTTGCAAAATAGAAATTATTATGAGTTTTGTTTTAAAGAATAGAGTTTACTTGCTGAAATAGTTTTGATAGGTTAGTTGTTTGTTTGTTTATTTGATTAAAGATAAAGGATAAAAGGTAATTTGTTTGTTGTTGCTCATTAGGTTGAATAGATTAACTTGTTCAAAGTAGGTTAAGATTTGCTTCTTTAGGAATAATCCATCGATCCATTGTTTGAAGCTACTTAGGGTAAATAGTTCAAGCTCATTAATAGGATTTGCTAATTGATAAAAATGAAAGAGTCATTTTTTAAATAGATTAATCCTTAGATAGATCATCCTCTTAGTTAGACCATACTTCCATTATCTTTTTTTCCTTGGCATATACAATGCTACAACTCCAAGTTTACTTACCCCGGGTTGAAAATTTAATTGAGGGATTTAGTGCATATAAAATACCCATCATTTTTGGTGTCATTGTCGGGGAGTTGTCTTAAGGTAGGAAATTGTTGACCCTTGACCAAGTTTTGAGGATCCTTGGTCAGGGATGACCTACTTTTGGGACTTCGATAGGTTTTCGAAGGAGGAACACAAGTCAAAGTAGAGATCACGAGATCTCGGCCCCTTTTTAGGGATTTTTGGGTTTTGGGCTTATGTAACAGGTATTGGGATGTCAGCCCATGGGTTTACCCATGTTTAGGCCCCTTTTGTAATGTATAAATAGATGTCTAGGTGATGTAAGGAGATATGCATCTACGTGATGCTAGGTGCTAAGTGCAAGTGCTAAGTGTAATTGCTTTGTGCATATTGTGTGACACTTGCAGAGTTAAGTGCAAGTGATTGTAAGAGACTGTGAAAGGATTTGTGCTGTAACTCGGGGAAAGAGGATCTAGCGAAGTGCACAGATCTCCTATCCTCTGTGGAGTAAGATCTCAAGGCTTTTTGCATGTAGATGATTGACCAAAGATAATAAAAGAGAAGAAGAGTTGGTGGACATAGCCCCAGGGTGGGGGTGAACCACGTATATCTTGTGTTGTTGTTTCTTTGTGCTTTATGGTTTCCCTCTTGTTTATGTGATTAAATGTTTAGTGCATTGATATATGCTTAGAAGAATCTAATATGATAGCTTAGTGTTGAATAATGTGAATAAAAGCTAGATCTGATCTATGTTGATGCACTTAGTGCTTGATTATATTGGATCTCTGTGAATAATGTGTTTTTCTGTTATTAGGGTTTTATCTACGAAGTAGATACTGGTTAAATACTAATGAGCTGTAACTTCTAAGTGCTTTGTTAAGGTGTTGTAATCATAGATCAGTGTCCCAGCTAAGGTTACAGACATCTGAGTCCTGCAACCACCCCTACCTCTACCTCAGGTGAGACTTCATCTGCTTCGTAGGTGTTTTTGAAAGGGTCGGTATTTAGGGTTTTGTTGGTTCGTTGTTGTAGCGTTGAACCCTGGGTCTGCCCCTGTGCCAAAAAATGGTTCTGTTGCCAGGACCTGAAACTGTGATTGTTGGGAACTGAAGAAAAGAAATCTATGTGCGTAGATCTGTTGCTTTAGTGCGCAATAGTATACTTAACTTGTGAATATTTGTGCTAAGAAGAAAAGAGGTAATATATAAAGGCTTTGTGCTTTGTTAAAGGTAAGAACATTGAAAAGTTTTGATTGAAAAAGGAAAGATAAGTGGAAATTTTTGTTTCAAAAGTATGGATCTAGGTATGTTTGATAAATTTTCTCCTAGCTTGAAAAGTGGGACACAACTCAATGAAATAAGGTTTGATATGAGTAGATCTAACAAAACTAATTAAATATATGTATTCCTATGCATAAAAAGAATGTTTGGACTAAAAAATGGATGCAGGAAACTAGAAAGAATTTTTTGCAGGTTAGCTACTATGATCCTACTGCATAGTACATGAAAGGTTGGGGACCATTTCAAAGAAAGAGAAGATTAACCCTTTGTTATAGTTGCAGAAGACTGGGACATCTTGCTAAGGGATTCCCTGGTAGAAGACCTAGTTGTCTTTGTTTTCAAGCTATGGATCGTGAAGTCTTGGATTTCCCTAGAATGATTGCTAAGGTTGAAAGAATGAATATGAGACAAGAAAAACTTGAGGAAGATCAAGAAACTAATACCATGATAGAACCCCAGAAAGAATCAAAGATTGTATTACTACAAATGAAAGAAACCCTGAATGATCACCGAAATATCAACTTATCAGATATCTTCAAAGAAAAAGAGTGCATAGAAACAAGAACAGGAGAGTTCGACATAGGATGTGTTCTAGATGAGGAAACAAAGGTGAATATTATGATAGAAAGAACCTGGGAAATTTTAGGAAAGCCTACTATGATTCCTTGATTAGGAGGAATAGAATTATTTAGAGGAAATTTGATAACCCTGTGTGGAAGACTCACCTAGATAGTTATGAGTTCTCATGGAAATATGATAGAAGAACATTTTGAGGTTGTTAAATTTATTGAGAACAATGCCCCATTTGCTATGTTATTAGGAAAACCCTGGATTGAGAGAAATCATACCAGAAGAAAAGAAGAGGAAGTATTAGAACAAAAGAAGAAAGAATTAAAAGATTTCTTGACTAGGAGGATAGCGCACTTGATTGAAGAACATGAGAACAGATCGAAGCTATTTAAAACTAGAAACTTGGATGTCGAAGTTGAACGAAGACAAGAAGATTCATAGAAGAATGGAGCACCTACCCAGATAGAGAAGAAGTATTTCCCTTGAACCCTATGAATGAATCCAAACAATGCGAAGTTACTATACCAAAAGGAGATAAGAACCAGAAAGGAAAGAGGAATACCAAGAAGAAGATCACTGGGAAGAAGGCTAGAAAACTCAGTAAGAAGAGAGCAAAGATAGAAAAGTTACGAAAGGTCCCAAAGGGGACTTCGGAGAGGGAAGGTTTGCAAAACTGGAACTTCGTTAGGATATCAGAACAACACAACAGGACACTTCACCATGGCGAAGTGATATAGCTGTTGAAAGCATTATAACTATTAGCCCGATGCCCCGAATGATTAGAACAACAGTTATGACCAGAAAGATCACCATCGGACCATTGGGACCACGCCATAACAAATACAACTACATTGATGAATCCCTCTTATCCATTGGAGAAGATCTATTACATCGTTGCCTACTTATTTCATCGACTGTTGCACCGAGAATACTTTTGCGAATTGTATCCGAGCCAACAGGAGAACTAAGTGCTATCGCATTGTGTTTATTGATATCGAAACCTGTTCCATTTGTTTGAACATTCATTCATCCACCTGATTTATCCGATCTGAGCATGTCTGTCGGATGAGATCATCACTGCAGAGAAAGTTTTCAAAGAAGTTCTAATCGACCTTATGGTAGAGAGATTAATGTGCATAGGAGTTCAAGCTTCATCGACGCAAGGAGTGCAAACCTCCCCATCAACTTCTCATAGATCCGGACCATCCTGCATTGCAGATGAGAAAAGAACTAAGAATATAGATGACTTAGTGAATGCAAAGTTAATCCCGCCTGTTCTGCCCGATTACATCCCGCCCCTAGCTGAGGCGGTAAATCATGATAGTGTCCTGAGGGACTTCGACTATAGAGTCATCACGATGTACCTCTCAAAGGGGATACATGTAGTCAGATCACAGTTGGAGAGGATTCCAACCTTAACTATCAGTGACTATAATCTAGGGGACTGCAATACCTACAACATGCTTGCGCCTCACACGTACTTGACCACGATGACGCGAAATATATCCAAGATCATTCCACAGACATGGACCATGAACATCGTGCAGTCCACTATCCTTAATGTCATGAAAATCCCACACTTTGGAAGGCACCAAGAGGTTAACACATGTGTTAAACTCCTGCTGTCATGCTTCCACGATGGTTATTTATGGTTATACATGCATATTACCATTGATCCAACGTTGATGCATAGGATCACCGGATTGAGCATGCAGGGACCCGACTGACAAGACTTCTACCCAGGGAAGGCTTTAGATCGTGACCTATATTAGAATATTAAAGAAATCTATGGCGATGTAGAGAAGGGGATGCGAGGCTACAAGGTAGCCTCCATTTAGAATGGTGCAATGTGCCTCACTTGCTAGTTGATTGTTGGTAAGATAGTCTGAAAGAACAGACCCACACAGGTCACAGGGTTTGTGGTTGACCTTGCAGGAAAGTGCATGGAGGGATTACAAATGAACTGGGAGAAATACTTAGTCAATCAACTAGAATTCGATTACCGCGAAGCTCGGGATCAGGGCTACGAGTTCCACTTTAGTTGGTTGTTGATCCTCATCATGTTTATAGCTTGGGAGATGCCAGAAGGTGCAACCTTTCTGAACATTGAGTCGTTCAAACCACTTGCTGCAAAGTTCACCACAATTTGGTACTCAAGCGACATGGGAAAATAGTGGCAGTCGAACGCAGTATTCCATACCTACTACCAGCCACTGAAAAGGGATATCGAATCGTTCCCCCGGATGACGCCAAACACTCTGGACAGGTTTATACCCCTTATGAAGTTTTGCATAGATAGGCATTTCATATATATCATCGTGCGAGCAGATGAGAATAAAGAAGAGCTCCAGTCATACTATAAGATCACTGAGGAGGACCTGGAAGAAATCACTAAGAAATGGCTTGCAGAGTTCCTTATACCAGTTGCTAAGACATAATTGTCCGATCCAAACCTCATTGGAAGCTTGGTAGTTACCCATGAGGAGTATAATGCACACAGCAGTAACATAAGGAAGAAGAACAAAGATGTACAAGAACTGAGCAGAGCCTTAGAAGATATTGCCTCATATTCACCTGGTGGAGGAGGAGGTGATGAGGTGGACAAAGAGGAGAAAGAAGAAAAAGAAAAGAAGGAAGATAAGCAGGAGCAAGGAGAAGTAACCATGCCATGGAACCCCCTTGATGAAGCAGATCCATCGAAGAAAAGGAAGGTTTCCCCCACGAAACCTACATCATGAAAGAAATCCAAAGCAGGCAAGCCGAAGCTTTAGACTGTACTCATGATCGATGACTTCGATTTCATCATTGCAGTTATATCAGATTCTTCATAGGACATTTTGCAGAACAACAAAGTGAAGAAAGAAGCCTTGTATGATAGAATAATGACAGAGATGAGAGGGGTGCAATAGGCCCTTCACTCCAGCCGTGCATTATCCACTGCACCCTCACCATCAGAAGAACCAAAGTTGGGAGATGAGCCTGCCCAACTCTACACACTAGTTGATGCGACCGAAGCATACCTTCGTCGAGCGCAAGAACAAGACACAGTGGCCTTGAAGCAAGTACAAGAAGAAATAGAAGAGCAACTTCGGGTTGAAAAAAAGGAGAAAGAGGACCTTCAAGCCAAGTTTGAAGAAGACAGAGCACAAGCCAAGCAAGAAAAAGAACAATTTCTCACATAATAGCTAGGAGTCAAAGAAGCAGTCGACAGAGCACTTCACTCTGTGACAGGATTAGAGCCAAAGGCAGAATACTGAGTGGAGCATCAATTTGTGTAGCTCATGGAAGCTATCTAGAAGCTACAACAAAGAATAGTAGACTTAGAGCTCTGAATAGTGCCCAACACTTCACCGGATGTACGAGATCAAAGAGAAATTGCTCGAAGCACAGTTGAAATAATCAAGGCCCTCACCATGGAATGTAAACAACTAAGTGATTGTAGTGCCCATAAATATGAGTGACTCACTAAGGATTATGAATTAAAGGCACAGGGGTCACAACTCCAGGAGGCAAAGAAGCAAGAAAAAACAGTACAGGCATAGTTGAATCCCCTGTCAGTAGTCGAAAGGATGAAGTGATCCCAAGGAAAACACAATTCCCAACAGCAGGTCCACACCATTCAAAGAAGAGTAATGGAAGTGACTCAGAGACTCCAACCAATTCAGGACAAGGCTTGCTAACTATTCGGAGATATTGAAGGACGAGGAATAGAACTAGAGCAAGTCGTCATAGCAGATGAAAAATGCTTAGAGGGACCTGTCAATGAAACAATAATTCAAAAGTTCACCGAATAGAAGGTCGTGGCACAACAACAGGTCGAAGCAGCTTGATCCAATCTTGAGGCTTTCAAAGTAGAGCTACCCAGACTAGAGTGACTCGGGATGAGTCATAGGTGAGTGTTGCGGGCCTGTTGACCCTTGACCAAGTTTTGAGGATCCTTGGTCAGGTTTGACCTACTTTTGGGACTTCGACAAGCTATCGAAGGTGGAGTGCAAGTCAAAGAAAATATCGCGGGATCTTGGCCCCTTTTTAGGGATTTTTGGGTTTTTGGCTTATGTAATGGGTATGGGGATGTCGGCCCATGGGTTTACCCATGTTTAGGACCCTTTTGTAATGTATAAATAGATGTCTAGACGATTTAAGGAGATATGCATCTACATGATACTAGGTGCTAAGTGCAAGTGGTAAGTATAATTTCTTTGTGCATACTGTGTGAGACTTGCAGAGCTAAGTGGAAGTGATTGTAAGAGGCTGTGAAAGGCTTTATGTTGTAACTCAGGGAAGGACAATCTAGCGAAGTGTGTAGATATCTTGTCCTCTATGGAGTAAGATTTCAAGGCTCTGTGCATGTAGCTGATTGACAGAAGATAATAAAAGAGAAGAATAGTTGGTGGACATAGCCCAAGGGTGGGGGTGAACCACGTATGTCCTATTTTATGCTCACTTTGTGCTTTATGGTTTCCCTCTTGTTTATGTGATTAAATGATTAGTGCACTGATATATTCTTAGAAGAATCTAATATGATAGCTTAGTGCTGAATAATCTGAATGAAAAATATATTTGATCTATGTTGTTGTGATTAGTGATTTATTATATTGGATCTGTGTGAATACTGTGTTGCTCTATTATTAGGGTTTTATCTATGAAGTAGATACTAGTTAAATACTAATGAACTGTAACTGCTAAGTGCAATTGTTAAGGTGTTGTAATCACAGATCGGTGTCCCAGCTAAGGTTGTAGACATCTGAGTCCTGCAACCACCCCTACCTCTACCTTGGGTGAGACTTCATCTTCTTCACAGGTGTTTTCAAGAGGGTCAGTAGTTAGGGTTTTGTTGGTGCATTGTTGTAGTGTTGAACCCTGGTTCTGCCCTTGTGCCAATAGAAATAGTTAGGGAGTAGATCATTTCTAAACCTTGGCATTAGTTTGGTGGCAGGGTAACTTTATGATCTGGATTTTATGAGTAGAATGAAATGAATATGGATTATTAATAGGTGCTTAACACACAGTAACAGAGATACAGTAAAACTGGTTTTCTATTCAATAATGAAATAAGCTGAAACTGTAAATGCAGCGGAAACAAGCTTGCTGGAATGGTGGTGGCTTATCTCTGAGAGGAGATGTGACGACAATGCACATTTGTAATAAGAAGGTTACAATGAGGCTCTGAAGGCCTTTTTACAATAATAAAGAATTCCCAAAACCCTAGACATCCAAAAAACTAACCCTAGGATATGAAGCGTCGAAAGTCATGTGGGCCTCGTTTGGGTAATCTTGTACATCAACTTCCCAGGGTCGTAACTTTTGCATACGATCTCCGTTTTAGGTGTGTGATAGCCCGTTGGAAAGGTATCACTGAGGAGATTCATTTTGGGGGATAAATTATTCATTTATTTATCATTGAGGATCTTGATACTGAAAAACCTTCATTTAGGCCCTCAAAATTGCCCTGGAAGTAAAAACTGCTAAAAATAGTAAATTGCCAAAAATGTCAGAAAACTGTTTTGAGCCAGTTGGAAAAGGTGGGTGGCCACTGATATCCATCTGTATCAATCCTCCCTCCTTAGGAAGCAATGGTATCCATTGCATTGAGGTCCCCCATTAGATGAGGAAATTTCTGCTGAATTTGGCCCCGGGTGAGCCACTTGCCTTGGTGCAGGAACTGCGTCTGATGGGGTCCTGTAAGGCATTCTTTCTGCAAGTGCAACCAAACTTTGTCACCCACCTAAAAATTATGCAGCACCCAATGTTGATCATGGTGCTATTTTTACTTTTCATTGGACTTTTGTAGGATATCCTGAACCTGTTGGCGGATGTGCTGGATCCACTCAATGAGCCGGGTGGCTTTGTCAACTTCAGTTGGTGCAGAAGATGAGTCAGTCGAGGTGACTGCAAGGGGAAGTGAAACATCTGTGGGACCCAATGGTTGGAATCCCAACCCCACTTGAAAGGGGCTGTGGCTTATTGAGCTATGCAAGGCTTGGTTGTAGCTATGCTAGACATAGGGAAGTCTCTCATCCCAAGTGCGAGGGTTCTTTGAAGTATACATGCGAAGGATATGCACAATCATTTGATTTACAACCTCGGTTTGGAAATTTGTCTGGGGGTGGAAGGTCATGGATTTGGTGAGCTTGGTGTCCAGCAGTGACCAGAGGCTCGACCAGAATGTGTTGAGAAATAGACTATCCTAATCTGAGGCAATGGTCTGTGGGATTCCAAAATGTACCCATACTCGTTCAAAGAAGATCTTGGCAGTGGCCTTTGCTGTGATGCTCTTCTTGCAGGAAACCATAATCGCCATCTTAGAAAAGTGATCAACAACAAAAAAAACACAGTTATTTCCTTGCTTGGTGGATGGGAGGCCCGACATGTAGTCCATTGAGATGGATTCCCATGGCCTTTCAGGAGTAGGAAGAGGGGTGTATAGGCCCTGTTTCTTAGTGGTCGGTTTGGCAATAGTGCAAGACCTGATATAATTGCCGACCTCCTGTCAAATTTTCGGCTAGTAAAAATGTTTCTGTAGCATTGCCACTATCTTTTTGATGCCAAAGTGTCCTATGACCTGACTGTAGTGGGCTTCCTAGATAAGCTTCGCTCGCTCACTTGATGAAACACAGATATGGCCCAGACGACACAACAACCCATCCTGAAGATGGAAATTATTGACAACTGCATTTACACCCAACATTTGGTAGGTGGTGGTGAATTCAGGGTTTGTTTCATAGAGTTGGGGCCATCTAGATGTCTCATGGATGCAAGATTCTAGCACCATGGTGAGTGCCACAATTGGTGGTCTGCTAAGGCAATCAGTGATGTGATTGGTGCTTCCTATTTTATACTTGATGTTGAGGTGGAATTTCTACAAGTATGTGGACCACTTTTGATGGCGGTCATTCTGCATTTTTCCTTATGTCTGCATGAACTGCAGTGGCTTATGATCAGTGTGGATGACTGTCTCCTTCCCAAGAATGTAATGTCTCCACTGGTGGCATGCTTGCACAATGGACTACATTTCTTTGTCGTAAGTAGGGTACTTACAGACAGTATCTGACAGTGTCTCACTATGATAGGCCACAGGGTGGCCGTGCTGAGTGAGAACGACACCCACAACATAGTTTGAAGCATCTGTATCGATCTCAAAGGTATGTTGCAGGTCTGGTAGTGAAAGTAATGGGGCTGAGCACAAGCGTTGCTTCAAATCATTGAACGCTTATTGTTGGGATCAGCCCCACCAAAATTTTGCCTTACCACCACTCCTGTTTATTTAGCTGAGGGCCCATGCAATATGGGAGAAACCCAACATGAACCTGCGGTAGAAATTAACAAGTCCCAAGAAGCTCCGAAGCTCAGTGAGTGTTGTTGGGGCTGGCCAGTCACGGATGACTTGGATCTTGGTTGGATCCACATGTACACCATGCTGATCAATGATGTAGCCCAGGTAATGGACCCTGTCCATGCTGAAGGAGCATTTTTCCAGGTTGGTGTATAGCTTGTGATGTCGCAAGGTGTGCATAACCTGTTGAATATGCTGCAAGTGTTCAACCCAAGTCTTGCTGTAAACTAAAATGTCATCCAGATACACCACTACAAAAGTATTGGTGAATGGTCGTAGGATATCGTCCATCATCCTCATGAAAGTGGTTGGAGAATTTGTTAAACCAAAGGGCATGACCAACCATTCAAAAAGTCCTTCCTTTGACTTGAAGGCGTTCTTCCATACATCTATCTATTCTATCGGGACCTGGTGGTAGCCAGACTTCAGATCAATCTTACTGAAGTATTTGGCCCCCATAAGTTGATCAAGGAGGTCATCGATTTGGGGAATTGGGTACCAGTTTCTGACAGTGATTTTATTCAGAGCCCAGTAATCAATATAGAGTCGCCAAGTTCCATCTTTATTCTATACCAGCACGATTGGGCTCCCTCAAGGTGATGAGATGGGGTGGATGTGCCCCTTGTGGAGAATTTCTTGGATCTGTCACTTGATCTCCTCATTCTCTAACAAAGAGCGATGATAGACTTTCCCATTGGGTAGCAGTGCACTAGGGGTCAGATCGATGGGGTGCTTGACCTGCCAGTGTAGAGGTACCCCTGTAGGTGAGGAGAAGATATCCGAGTATTCTTCCACGACCTTATCTACTTGATTCTAATGTGTGGAGAGGTCAGCCATAGAGACCTTGGATGTGGCTGTGATCTTTCACTTATTCTAAGAGCGAATCATGAAGAAGACAAACTTCCCCATATGAGAGATGACCTTCCTTCATTGCTTAGCAGAGATCAAGGAAATAGCACTAGGTGGGACTACCTCGGGTATCCTGTACAATTTCTTGTTCAAAGTAATAATAACACTATGAGGCCTAGACTCATATACAACATGACATTTCCATAAATAAGGTTGGCCCAAAAGAACATCACAAACTTCGAGAGGAGTAACATCACACAATACCTTGTCTTTGAAGGGCTCGATGCTGTACGACAGTCAACACTGTTGCCTGACGCAGAGATCGCTTCCTTGGCAGAGCCATCCAATGGTGTAGGGTTGTGGGTGTGGTGTTGTTGGAAAGGCCAGCCGCTTGACGACCTCTGCTGATATGAGGTTCTTCTAGCTACCGCTATCAATGATGAAGTGCAGTGGGGTACCTTTTACCCACTTCTATGAATGGAAGAGTAACTCTCCTTATTCTGGCTCATCTGGTTCACCAGGCTGGATCTTGGTGGTAGCAATGGTTGCACTGGGTTCCACATTAATGATCCATATTCCCCTTTCTAGTTCTCTCTCGGAGTCAGAATCTGCATCTGATTCAGAGGCTTTCACTTCAGCCACCAATGACTGCTTTGAGTGGCAGTCAGTAGTGTTATGCCAAGAGCTCTTATGGAAGTCACACCACTTCCCGGTATCTTTCTTTCTCTTTCTGGTGTCCTTCTTTTCTTGTGGCTTGTCCTAGTTTTCTTGATACTGTCCATCTTTTCTTTGTCCTTTGTTTGGTGGGTTGGGGCCGCACTTTCCTGGATTTTGTTGTGAGGGGTTCCCAGGCCCAAATTGTCGTGTCTTTTGTTTGAGCTTCTGCTCGATTTTGATGGCATATCGGTAGGCCGCGCCCAAGGATGAGATGTCCAAAAATTCCATTTCGGTCTAGTTGTATCTATTCAAAGCACCGTGATACTTGAGCACCAGATGTTGCTCCGAATCTTTGATATCCAACTTGGTGCGCAAGGTATGGAAAATATTTGTGAAATATGGCACTACTTGGTCTCTTTCTTGCCGCAGTGTGGTCCATTTGGTATACAGATCATCATAACTTCTGACATGGTAGTATTGTTCCTTAATAGCATCCTTGAAGGATTCCTAGGTGGCTGTGACTGAAAATAATGAGGCTTCCTCTATTTCCTTTTTCTCACAGAAAGTTTCCCACCAATCTTTTACATGGGGAACGGCTTTGAGGAGCGCAAAAGTAATCTTTTCTCTATTCAAAAATTTATGAACAAAAAAATACCCTTCTAGTAGATTCAACCACTTATCTACATCATTTTTTTCTATATTACCTTCAAATATAGGAATGTCAAAGTTTATTTGTACCTTGAAGGGGGTGGTGCCTCCGTTTGAAGAAGATGCATCGCCTGTTGGTAGTCGCCGAAGGATTTGAGCAAAACTATCCATCATCTCATTCCTCTGTTGCATGAGGGATTTCTCAATAAACAGTTTGAAAGGATCTCCTGTCCTATCATATTTATTTTCTCCTACCATGGGAGGTCGCTTGGGCGTGCGAGAGCTTCTGTCCTCAAGAGAAACAAGCTCGAGACCCAACTCTTTGTACTTCGACCTCGTTGGGGACATGCATTAAGACGACAAGGAGCAGACCACTCTGATACCACTGATCCAGATTTTATGAGAAAAATGAAATGAATACAAACTATTAATAGGTTCTTAACACAACATAACAGAGATACACTAAAACTGGTTTTCTATTCAATAACGAAATACGCTAAAACTGTAAAATGCAGTGGAAACAAGCTTGCTGGAATGGTGGCGGCTTATCTTTGAGAAGAGATGTGATGGAAGCGTGCATTCACAAGAAGAAGGTTACAATGAGGCTCTGAAGGCCTTTTTACAATAATCAAGAATGCCCAAAACCCTAAACATCCAAAAACCTAACCCTAGGAGATGAAGCGTCGAAAGTCATGTGGGCCCCGTTTGGGTAAGCTAGTACATCAACTTCCCGAGGTCATAACTTTTGCATACGATCTCCATTTTAGGCATGTGATAGCCCGTTGGAAAGGTATCTCTGAGGAGATTCATTTTGGGGGATCAATAATTCCTTTGTATATCATTGAGGATCTATATACCGAAAAACCTTCATTTAGGCCCTCAAAATGTCCCTGGAAGTAAAAACTGCTAAAAATAGTAAATTGCCAAAAATGTCAGAAAATTGTTTTGAGCCAGTTGGAAAAGGTGGGTGGACACTGATATCCATCTAGATCACTTTAATATGAGATGTAAGAAACTACAAATATTTTATATAAGTTTCCCCCAAACCCAATGGTAGTTTTTATTTTTATTTTCTTTCATGAAAAAACCTAAGGAGCCAAAGGGAAGATACATTAAAGGGAAGAGACCAAGGTTCCTTCTAACCGTTTTGGAGAAAGGAACACTCCACCCATAAACCCCGCAGACTGATATTGGAAAGTAGGGGTTATCTCAACCCAAAGAGATAAAGCAATCTCTGAAGAGACTAAAAGATGGAGCACTATAGAGAAGAAGATTGAAGCGTCAATAATAGTAGGATAGGAGACAAGACCACTCAAGCCTTCCGTAGAACCAACCAATACAACCTTTGTTTTTTCACCACCATCAAGAGATCCTAATTTGTGGACATCATTGACCTTGAATAGGTGAATACTTTGTTTGGTATTTCAACCAATATAATTGTTTCCCAAGTCGAAACAAAAACTTTGGCACCAATAGTTTCAACCAGCTCGAGTATTGTCCCGAACATCCAAGTAGTAGGAAGACCTTCCCATCAAAGGGATACCTTTATTAGAAAAGAAACTTGGGATACCTTGTTATATTCAAGGATAAAACTATTTAGGTACTCTTGTTTTGGAAACCAAACCGGTATGGATGATGAGGAGGATCAAAACCATGTAAGACACGAGGATGGAGAATAATTTGGAAACCAAACCGAAACCACCTTCGGGTTTCCAATTTTGGACACCACACAAAATGTCAATATGAAAAAAAATCCACTCTCGGCACTACGCACCTTTTATGGTAAAAGTAGTGAAGACCCAGATACCTTCCTATTTGAGTTTGACATATTGTGTAGGAGCTACAATTACTTACAATATGCCCATAAACTAAAAAAAAATTCTGTCTCCCTCAAGGATTTTGCACTAAGGTGGTTCATGGGGCTAGGAGAGTCTAGTATTAGGTCTTGGGAAGCCATGAAATATATATTTCTTAATAAATACCAAGACTACTGCAAGTGCAAGGATTCTTGTAATGATATTTTCAAAATCCAACAGTTAGAGGACGAGAATCTAGAGGATTATATGCGACGGTTTTCTTATATCTCATAGAAATTGAAGTACCATGACCTTCCAAATGATGTAGTTAGGGATATTTTCCTTAAATGAATTTTGAAGGAATACCTAGAGACAATTAACCTGATGGCATCAGGTGACATCTCCTGTAAACCATTTTCCAAAATTTGTGAAATGTGTAAGAATTACTCGAGGAGTAGAGCCAAAACAGGGAAGAATGTTCAGGATCCTTGTAGTAGAAACCTAAAAGCTATTAGTTCAGGTGGTATCACAAGGGTAGAGATAGGGAACCTCTTAGATAACTTCAAAGAATATATATTAAGCACAATAGGTTACCAGTTCGACACCCTAAATATTAAAAAGAAGCAGGAGGAGGAAAATGCAACAATGAGCATATTTTGCCCAAGATGAAGGAGGAATCATTCCTCAAGGGAATGCCCATTAGATAATATTTCAGTTTGTGGCTTCTGCAGTGAGGACCACTCATCTAAAAAGTGCCCATAATTTCTTAACTTGTTATCCATCTACAGAAGTGGGGATCCTGGGGAGTCCTCTTATGCACCTAGGAGGCCATGGCAGCCTAGGACTTAGCCTACATACTTGGATATACAACCTCAAGTTCCACCCTATTATCAACAACCACAATAGTGGAACTCACCGAGTTGGAAAAATTGGTCTACACTGTATCACCATCCTTGGCTTCAAGGATGGAGAGGAGGGAATAACCAAAGAAACCCTCAAGCTCCACCTATCCCTATGCCCAACCATGCTTACCCCCATTTTCCAATAAACATCCCATAGATTTTGCGAGGTTTTGTTCCCCCACCCTTACCTCCTATTCCAAAACAATGGGAACAATACCATAATGCAAGCTCCCCAATACTGACATTACTACCAGAACAACCAGTGCCCCAATCCCAATTAAAAACCCACTCAAGCTCTTCACAATGTTGAGATGCAAGACTTTCCAACATATGTTATATCTCATGTTCCATTGCAGGAGATTCAACTAAGGTTGGGAAAATTTCTAGTTAGGTAGAGTTCTTTAGTAGTCATCTAGGAAGAAGAAGAAGAGGAAACCCCCAAAAAATCCACGAATGACACTAGGTGGGAAGATGTTATCATTCCTATGGATCAGGAATCCAAGATTCCCCAAAATGAACCTTCACAAATTACAAAGACCCCTCCTTATCCAGAAAGATTAATAATTGAGAAACCTACCACTCGACCAGAATTTGACATCTTGAATGAATTGAAGAATATATGTGTCAAAATTCCCTTGCTACAATCCATTAAGGATATTCTAATTTACAGTAAGGTGGTCAAATAATTGTGTATTAAGAAGCCATGAAGGAAGCAAAAGGACCCTCCAACAATACATTTGATAGGAGAACTCTCTGAGTACATATTAGAGAAACCTAAGGTCACAAAATATGGGAACCCAGGGAACCCCGTAGTGACCATAACCATTAGTCAGGTTCCCATTGAAAACACTCTCATAGACCTAGGGGAATCCATCAATGTTATGAATGTTACTAACTTGGAGGAATTACAATTAAAACCTTCTCTTAAACCTACCCCAACTATTTTGGAATTAGCAAATAAGACAAAGGTTATACATGAAGGAATATTAGATGATATCATAGTTACTTTAGACTCATGGGAGTACCTAGTAGAGTTTCTTTTCATCCACTCAAAGGATCCTACCAAAGGGCATCCCGTTATTTTGGGAATACCTTGGTTAGCCACAACCAATGCATTTATTGGCTGTAGAGAGGGAGAAATGAACATCTCAAATAGACTCTCTATACAGAAGCTCACCATATACCCACTAGCTCAACCTATCATGGAGAATCTATGGTGGCTTGAATGTCCATACGAGAATGGGGACTGGGAAGAACCCATTTTTCCAAGTGATCATTCCTAGGCACTTCAAGAGAAAATAACGTAAAACATGCTATACCAGTTTATTTTTGCTATCACGTGTATTGATTTTCCACAATATTTTCCTCAATTTGAGTACATGTTTGGGGAAGAATTTCAAGAACATTTGGACCCATCAATTTTTTCTTTGACATCTTTTATTTTTGAGATATATGGGTCTTCCACATCCTATACCATGCCCTACGAGATTAGTCCATGGAAATTTCTACATATAAATTCTAGACTAGATGCAGAACAACAAAAGAAGTTAGTAAGTGTCCTTAAAGAACAATCAGGGGCAGTCACCTAGGAATACACTGACATGAAGGGTATACACTCTGACACATGCATTCATCAGATATATACCTAGGGGGAAGTAACACCTGGTAAGAAACCCTAGAGAAGGATGAACCCAACACTCAGGGATATAGTAAAAGAGGAGAAACAAAAGTTATTGAATGACATATTTATTTATCCCATCTCCGACAGTAAATGGGTATCCTCGTGTGTATTAGTTCCAAAGAAAGTAACCAGGAAATGGAAAATTTGTGTCGATTTCTAGGATCTTAACAAGGCCACTTTGAATGATTATTTTCCTCCTCCTTTCAATGACCAAATATTGGATACCCTGTCAGGGAAGAAATACTTCTCCTTTTTAGATGGATATAGAGGGTACAACCAAATTCTCATAGCACCCGAGGATCAGGACAACACTACCTTCACTTTTCCTTGGGGCATCTATGCTTATAGGGTCTTACTATTTGGGTTGTGTAATGCTCCTGCCACATTTCAACGAGTAGTACTAGGGAAATTTTTTGATCTTATTCATGATTGTGTGGAGGTATACATGGATGAATTTAAAGTATATGGAAATACTTACTAGGAAGCCCTAGATAATTTAGAAAAATTCCTTATCAGATGCCAAGAAATGAACCCATCCTTAAGTCATGAAAAATGTAAAATGTTGTTGACTAAAGGAGTGGTCTGAGGACATCATGTTTCATCTTAAGGGATTAACTTCAATCCTGCTAAGATTGAGTTCATTGTCAAACTTCCACCCCCCAAGACTCAAAAAGAGGTGAGAATCTTTCTTGGACATACCAGATACTACCAACGATTTATTGAAAATTTCACAAAGATTGTCGCACCCATGTTTTGATTGTTAATAAAAGATGTTGATTTTCTTTGGACTAAGCAGTGTCAAACCGACTTTGAAACTCTAAAAGCTAAGTTATCTGTGGCACCAGTTCTTAGGGGGGCCAATTGGGCTCTTCCATTTCACATATCCACTGATGCCTCTAATACTGCAATAGGAGGAGTATTAGGGAAGAAAGAATACCATCAATCCTATGCCATTTAATTTTTGATAAAGAACTTGTCCCCGGTCGGGTTAAACTATACAGTTACCGAAAAGGAATTCTTGGCAGTGGTCCATGCTATCAATAATTTTCACCACTACATCACATGTTATGAAGTATTTGTACATACATATCACTCTTCCATTATATTTCTTATAAATAAACCCATTACCAATGGTCGAGTGACTAGGTGGCTCATGTTATTGCAAGAGTTCAATATCACCGTCCTTGACCGACCTGGAAACGAGAATTTGGTAGCTGATTTTCTTTCACACATAAAACATGAGGATGATGATATTCCTGTTGATGTAGTTTCCCAAATGAGCACCTTTTTTCCCTCTCTATAAATACCCCATGGTTTGTAGATATGGAAAACTATTTGGCTACTAGGAAGTTATCATCTCATTTGTCACCTCATGACAAGCATAGAATTATCACGCAAAGTGCCAACTAATATTGGGTTGGCCATGACCTTTCTTGTACTGTTATAGACTTTATTATTCATAGACGTCTCCGAGAATATGAGATACTAGAAATCCTACGAAGTTGTCATGATGGAACATGTGGTGGGAATTTTTCCGACAAATGTACAACATATAAGGTGTTACATTAAGGTTACTATTGGCCTAGCATTTTTAAGGATGCTGCCAAGTACGTGAGGAGTTGCAATAGTTTTCAAAGGATAGAAAGACACACTTCAGCTAATGAAATTCCCTTGCGTGCCTAAGTTGTTAAGAACCAAACATCAATATAGCATAGAAAAACCTCAAGAAAAGTACTCAACGCCTTGAAAAAGAGATAATTTCAGATAATAAGCCTCTTCGAGGGGGAACCTCCTTTTACC
>JZKD02S0532994.1:674206-687924 GCA_000966675.3 Picea glauca
AAATGAAAATGTCTCCTTGGTATATATAGGAGACTAGGAGGTATAATTACAACTAGTGGCCTAAAGCCGACATAAATAAAATAACATTACTAATATAATATGCCCCAATTAAGGGATAATGAGCCAATATTAGGGCTTAACACAAGTTATGATAGAACCTCTCAAGACATGTGCCCTTGACTTTGTAGGACCAATTTCACCCATGTATCATAAGAAAAATTATATTTTGGTTTGTAGAGATTATGTCACCAAGTGGGTAGAAGAAAAATCCCTATTCGGGGATATCGAAAAATATGTTGTCAAATTCATTTATGAAGACATATTTACCCTCTTTGGTGTTCCTCATGAAATTGTTACCGACCAAGGAACTCAATTCACTTCCAAGCTGATGAGAGAATTAATGGAGAAATATGGGATCAAGCACTGCAAGTCTTCTCCATATCACCCACAAGCTAATGGTCGGGTAGAGTCTAAAAACAAAGTTATAGATGCTATCTTAACCAAGAATGTTCAATTACACCATCGGGATTGGGCTGATAGGCTTCTAGAGGCTTTGTGGGCATATCAGACCACCTAGAGAAACACCACTAGGCATACCCCTTATGAGCTAGTGTATGGGAAACAAGAACTTCTACCAATAGAATTCCAAGTAAGGACTTTCTTTATTGCCACAGAATTGGGATTAAACTTATATGAGGCTCAAAAACAATGAGCCCTACAATTAAATGAGTTGGATGAGATTAGGCAAGATGCTATCCAATGAGCAATATTAGTCCAAAACCAAAAGAGCAAGTGGCATGACAAGTTTATTAAGAAGAAACACTTCCAACCTGGTGATTGGGATTTTTTGTTTGACTCTCAATTTAAAAATTTCAAAGGAAAAATTACCACTCAGTGGTTGGGTCCTTATGAGGTAGTCACCATGTATGACAATGGGTTTGTTAAAATCAAAACAATTGACGATGGAAAAGTCTCTTTCGTAGTGAATGGACACTGACTAAAACTTTATCACAGACCAATTTCCAAATAAGATTTTCTATAGGTCATGTCGACTGACAAGGCATTGGCCTTAGTAGATGGGGAAGTTTCCCCTTGTTCTTGATTTTTTTTCTGAATTTTCGACTATACATATGTAAATAATTTGAAGTATGTTGATAGACAATTCTAGAGATTTCTGTAGGTATTTATTTCACTAGGGGTAGACAATTTCAAGGAGATAGAAAGGGAATTATTTTTCCTTCAAAACATATTGCTATATTTAACCTTGTTGTCTGCTAAGCATCAATTGAATAATGACTTGTGCTAATTAGCCACATTTTTGCAAAGATTTCCATCTTCTTTTTCTCAAGGCATATTTAATGGCAGTTGGTCTTAAACCTTCACCACTAGAGGATATAAGGAAGTGATACCTCGACCATCAAACTTAGAGGTTGCTCATACAGTTTCCCCAAGAACCCTGAGTAAGTGAGCAAAGTATCCTTATTAAAGAGTAACAAGGAGGTCTGATTAGTGGTTAGCCATGGAAACATCATAATAACTTAAAAAAAAGGAGAAAGTGAGTTGAACCTAAAGATACCTTTCTATTCTTTCTCAATGGTACTATCCACTACATTCTAAAAATGCTTGATTATACCATATATTTAGATAGGATACGTCCGCTTAAGTACCCCTTACAATAGGAAAATCTCTAAGGAATACATAAAGGAGAGTCATCCTTTAACATAAATACCATCCCAATCTAAAAAAAAAAGGAAAAAAATAAGGTTTTTTCAGAGTTGTCTCCCCATCTTCTTGCACAAAGAAATCTTTATATTAAAAATATTAAAATATCATGGGACAGTCTTTGAGGGTGTAAGAGGATAACCCATCGGGATACTAAACAAGTCTGCTGGAAGTGGGTATGGACCTGTGGTATGACTAGGTAAACCCGTCAGAGTACTGAATAGGCTTGCTAGAAGTGGGACATTCTACCTAGTGAGGATGATAATCTGACAAAAAAAAAGAAATTCCTAAATCTTAAACTTGTCCTAATGTATGAAATTACTTGTAGACAAATCTGACAAGAAGTATGTATGGTTAATATAAGGTTAATGAACTCCATAAATCTTCCATTGGGAACTAACTTTAAGACTATATTAAAACTCTCTCACCTACCTCTTCTTAACTATATGTAGGATGTTCTATCCTATAGGTGGGGCCATATCCTAACCGTCTCGTCAGATTGATATGTGAAATTTATCTCTACACTTAACAAGCTGTAAACCTTAGGCTATTGGGAGAGTTGAATGGTTCCCTATATTTTTTATTCTGAGGTGTCACAATACTTAGGAGTGGAGGGGTTTCATGAGATGACAAATGAAAATACTACCTATCTATAATCTATGAGAAGAAGAAGTATAATCTTTGTGAAATTTTATGTATATTGTTTTCATGATATGGGATATTATATCAACAATTATTTTTTTATTGAAATGCTAAATTCATTGTGTGTTATAAGCTTGTTGTACATTTGTTAGCACAGGGTTAGACCCAAGGTTCATCTCTAACAGTGCACCAACAAGACCTAACTATTGGCCCTTTTGGCAACACCTGCAAAGCAGATGCAGTCTCACCTAAAGTAGCAATAGGGGGCTGCACGACACAAGTGTCTACAACCAGAGGAAAGGAAAAGTGGATTCAACGCAATAATACACAACAATCTAGTTATCATTTACCAACTCAACCCTAGTTCACGCTGTTATATCTCTGATCTAACACAATGATGCAATAACAAAGTAATCAGAAGGAAAAAGAACACAACATCAATCACACAAAACAACAAGATATGCATGGTTCACCCTCTCCCTAGGGCTACGTCCACAGAACCGTGTTCTTGATGTTATAGGAAAAAATAAAGTTCTATATACACTCTTAGCTTGCAGATATATCTCCTGCTCTCCCTCTTTCTCTTCCCTCCCTACACACCCAGCTGCAGGGTTGATCTTTGCACCCAAATGAAGATCTTACAACACACACTGCTCTCACAACACAATACTTCTCCCTTGAAAATAACAAAAATCACCCATCATAACATAATCGAACCCATCCTAGGTCCTCTTGACCTTTATTTATACATTACAATAACTCTTAGACAACCTTAGGCTGAAACCTAGGTGTCAAAACCCTAAATACAAAAACCCTAGGTGTCTAAAACCCTAGGTCAACTTGACCTTCATTTTTAGGTCTTCGCTAGCCTATCCTTCCTTCTTTCTCATGAGGTTCTCCAAAGCATCTATTGGTGGCTTTTTTCTCTTGTTGATTTGTCCACAATCCATCTTCCTTGTTGATCTATATTCCTCGATCTCCCCATCCAACAACTTGTTTTCTCTTACTTCACTTCGTCTTTTCTTCTCTTTTGGCCACATCGACCCAATCTCAGTCAACTTGTCTTCCACGTAGTTCGCACTTCATGCTTCTTCCTTAACCTTTTATTTCTTCCATGACCAAGGGCCAACAACATTTCTTCAATAAACCACTTAATTGTTTTTTTACAGTTTGTTAAAAAAAAATCACTACAGATTTGTGTTACATGCCTTGAGACAGAGGAACATATTGTTTATAATGTGCGAGCATGATGGCAAGGCAAGTAGCAATGGAACACTCTTATCCTATCTCTTCTCCTTTTCACCATGAATTTCAGAAGCACCCAATCTGAGTGCTATGGGAAAACATCCATTACAATATAAACAAATTCCATTTTGCACAGGAGTACCATATGGAGTGCCAAATGGAGTGCCATATGGAGTGCCATTTGGAATACCATATGGGGTGCCATGTGGATGACTAGATGACGTTCCATATGAAGGATCAGATGAAGTGCACACACACTGTAAGTGACCACGATAGAAGGTAAACACAGATCTTTTGAATTGATCTACTTGTTCGTTAGTAATATGAGATGGATTAAATGGAATTTGATAATTAAACTATACACATTCTAATGCATTTTTATGATCAAATGTCTAAGTTGAAGACTTAGACATTGATCTAATTCTCTCATGATTACAATTTCCTCCAAAGGATACCCTTCAAAATTCAAAATCGGTGCAGTAATAGTCACACATGGAAATTGTGTGTGATGAATTTTCCCACGAATTCAATCGTTTCCACCTTGAGCGCATTAAAAATCAGAAGGTTCGCTCCAATTTCCATTTCACTCAAGCATGCTTGTTGTGTCATGATCATCCTCTACCCAATTCCTCTCCTCTTCTCATCCTCCATTCTGTAACCATTCCAAAATGCTACGTGACTTTCTGCTATGACGAGATATTGGCCATTCCCGAATTCGCAGAGTGTAGGGAGATCTTCCTTCACGTAGGGTGGAGACCGTTCTTGTCCTATCTACAAGGCCATGATGATGGTGTTTCACTGCAATTCTCCCTTGTATTCGATGGGAGGATGGAGCGCTTGGGGTCTCTAGCCTTCTTGGTCTCTAAGGAGTCAATTGCCTTAGCACGAAACTGCCATGGGTTGGAGATCGTTGGTTCAAGAACCACCAAATTCCACGACCAAGCTACAACATAGTTTTCAAGCCTTAGTTTTAGAATGTTTCTGGAGCTAAAGGGTACTCCAAAGAATGGATTGAAGATGAGTCGATTAACCCCCTAATCATCATTACGAGAATTATCACTTGTGAAGGTAGATACTATGTTTTCAAAGCTTGCCATTTTCGTCTATTATCTCATTTCCAATTTAATAAACCCCTAAATTTTCTTTTCTACTTCTTTAAAAGTCTTGAGAAGATGTATTCCTGAGTATGGAATAATGTGGCCAGTCCTCATAATAGTCTATTCCACCATGACCTCATCAAATTTATTTCCATAAACGAGTTGACAAAACAGGGGAAGACATGGGATGAATTCATCTATCAATTTTCAAAACCCCATATCACAATCAAGACCAGCAAGAAATCACTTGATTTAGGGACTGTTATTCCATCCAAGCCTCATTCTCCAAAGACTCCAAACCCTCCTACTCAAGATATCTCTCTACCTAAAAAAAATACCAAGAAACTTGTTGATTCCCTTCCAGCCTCATCGGGCAAGAAAACTAAAAATCCTATTGATAATTCTCCAATTCCCTCAACACCTATTGATCCTCAACCCAAGAAGTTACAAGAGGCAATTCAACAAGATTTCCCTGTAGTCCCTACAAATAGAAGAGGAGCTAATCAGTTCAAAGGGGGATCTTTTCGAAAAAGTACCTAAAGTGCAAGTGGAAAGCCCAATGTAAAATCCCCAAGCACTTCAGATCCTATCCAGGTATATTTCGATCATGAAAGACCACATAAAAGACTTAGGGAAGTTTTTGCAGAAGAGTTGGAGCCTGATAGAGAAGTAAAATATGAACCTATTCCCTCTATAAAACCCCATGTTACTCCTACCTCGCAGATGCCTACACCAACTTCCAAAGCTGATAGACCCTCTACATCTATCAAGGGATCCAAGACCTCCTTTGAGACATCTGATCATACTCCAATTATTGAAAAATTACAGCAAGAAAATGTTCAGTTGCTACAACAGTTGGAAGAGTGAAAGACTATGGATAGGCATCTCCATCATGAAAATGCAGTATTACAAGAAAAAATGAATTCCCTCCAATGATTGGTTGATCAAATGAAACATCATTGTCATTACAGCCTCTGGGAAAAATTGAAACATCATAAGAGGGCCAAGACAAATTCTTCAGGACGAGAAGCTTCTAAAGCTAATCCAGCCCCTCTTTAGCAAGTCTAGTCATGTTGGGCGATCCATTTTTGTTTGCAGTGGGACCTACAAATCCTTAGGCATGGGGGTAATGTTGGGATCGTATTTTGATTGTTTTGTTGCGATGTTTGATTCCTTTTTGCACCAATATTATATATGTTATTGACCATTTTGAAGGAGTTTTCAAAGGATTTTATATCAATTCATCATGGAATTATACCAGGTATGTGTAATCAATGTTTTATGATCATTTTGAGCTAAATTCAGTTTGGTTTGATGTTTATAAGGATCTAATGCATGATCTATATGTAACAGGGTGAATTCACAATCTGATCCTCCATTTGGTACCTCTTCCGACACTTCATCCAACACCCCATCTAGTATGCGATCCGACACTCCATCCAACACACGATCAAGCACTCGGAGCATAGGTGAGTTGGCGGTTGGTACATTGGCATACTGTGATGGGAAAATTACAGACCTGGGTTTTGTTCCCCCTTGTGGCCTCTAGCTACAGAGCTCATGTCATCTCATATTAGGAAGTTATTATAATCGTTGAGTGGCTCACGGATTTTCTAGAAGCCAAATCTGTTAGAGCGCATTTAATGGAAATTGTCTTTTTTAGAGGAGGTTGACCATTCCAGTGGTCGACCTGTCGAACTTTCATTCACTTATAAATAAAACAATTAGTGGCAAGACCATAGAAAAAAATTTAAGAATAAATTTCATTGTGTAATTCATACATATTTGCAAACTTATGTTCAGAATACGTTTTTTAAGTAATGAAAAAATCGTGTTGATTTGAGCCTGTGTTTGTTGTTGAAGAGTAACCACGACCTGTTGTGGGTCCCACCAGTGGTCTGGGTGAATGTATAGATAGATATCTTGTGTGTTTCATTTTCTTAGTTATAATTTACTTTGTTTTCTTTGATGTTTGTATTTTGTAGTTTTAAATACTATGTATGTTGTTTGTAATTTAATTGTCTAATTCCTCTTTTGCAGATTTCTTATGGGAGCTAGTTATTTGTTATGCTATATCTCTTATTTCTTAAAAATTGGCTTGCAGGATACTAACTTAAATGATGTGCTAAATTTTTAAATTGGTTTCTACAAATTAAAATATAGTATTTAGAACAGAGGATTAGTGTAGATAGAGTTTCTTTTGCAAGCTTCAATGGATAAATAATTGAAAGTTTTAATAGTTGTAATTAAGGTAGATTTAATTCTCAGTTTAGTTATGTTTTCATATATTTATTTGGTTTATTAATCTTGTTTTAGTATGCTAGGATAGAAGTAGATTTTGGGATTATGTTTGTAAAATCATTCTAGTTTGAAATATGAGTTTTAATGATAGGATTAACTAAGTTTAATTTATAAAATCTCAGTTTTAGATTCGAGTTGCAATTTTAATTAGAAGATTGAATTTGAATTAAGATTATTAGTCATAAGTTCATAATTTTGTAAATTTAATTGAGTTACACAAGAGTGTGTTTGAATTAGTATAAGAGTGCTTTTAATCATGGATGATTGATGCATGAAATTTAGAGATCACATGGATTTTCAGGATATTTAGTGTTTCTTCTATGATGGAAAAACTTTTGTTAGATTGCTTGATTCACACTTTACATTTCTCTGTAGAAGTCAGCATTGAATTAATCCCTCTTGAACTATCACTAATAGTCATATGCCATCTTGATGTTATTAGGCACCAAAGACATAATCACCATCTTTGAATTATCTTTTCCTGTTATTGCAAATTAAGAATAGTTTTTGATTAATTAGAATCTAAATACAATCATGATGCTTTTTTATTAGATAGGTTAAGATTTCTCCTTTGCAAAATAGAAATGATTATGAGTTTTTCTTTTAAAAATAGAGTTTACTTGGTGAAATAGTTTTGATAGGTTAGTTGTTTGTTTGTTTATTTGCTTAAATATAAAAGATCAAAAGTAATTCACTTGTTGTTGCTCATTAGGTTGAATAGATTAACTTGTTCAAAGTAGGTTATGATTTGCTTCTTTAGGAATAATCCATCGATCCATTGTTTGAAGCTGCTTAGGGTAAATAGTTCAAGCTCATTAATAGGATTTGCTAATTGATAAAAATGAAAGATTCATTTCTTAAGTACATTAATCCTTAGATAGATCATCCCCTTAGTTAGACCATACCTCCATTAGATTTTCTTCCTTGGCATATACAGTGCTACAAATTTAAGTTTACTTACCCCGGGTTGAGAATTTAATTGAGGGATTTAGTGCATACAGAATACCCATCACTGATCATGGATCGAGGAAATAAATCATGTCCACTAGCATTGTGTCTGAAGAATACTTAGAGAGTGCATAGAAAACTAACTCACAAGGCTTTGGATTTGAGGATCAGGGCATGGATCCACCTATTCTTCATGCCTTTAAATTATATTTACAGGGTCCTCACTCTCTCCATTTCCACTAGCCAGCCAAAATACAAGGGTATGAATCCATTCCCAAGCCCTCTTGCACAAATCTCGAAAAAGTTGTCGAGGGTTTCAGATAGTGCCAAAATAATATTTCAATTTGAATTTGAATTCCATCACATCAAATATTTACCTCATTTATATGTTGAATCTAGAGCTATGATTAATGGATTATTCTTATTGTCTCAGTGCTCAGGGCCTTCTCTATTATAATGTTGTTTCATTAAGGAGTTTTTAACAAGGCAAGAAAATATGTACAATGGATCCAACGATGGAGAGGGCCACAAGGGTATCTCAAAGAAAATGTCTCAATATTCTTCCATGCCATGGGTCTGTAAACTTCACAAATACATTCTTGATTAAAAATATTCCTACTAGTAGTAGGTTTTCCTTCTCTCAACAATTGTTTATGGTATGTCTTTGGATGGAAGGTAGATGAGAATATATTTACTCTCTAGGATTTCTATTCCTCTAGCTATTTGATGTCGTCCTTTCCCTCTCCTTCTTAATGGTTCTATGAAAAGGATGGCTTCACAAGAGTTTTTGAAGTTGGGAAGATCTTGAACCAAATTGCCCTTGCTTGACCTCTACTACCAACTACTCTTGATTTGATCTCTTATCTCTTCCAAATTCTCCGATTTGTGTATTGAAGAAAACCTCTCCAGTTTGGTCTTGAACACCAATAACTGGCATTGATTTGTTCCAAGCGATCCATGGTTGTCATTTTTTGCAAATTACAATAAAATTGGGGTCAGAACACCCTAGCCTCTTGTCTATGGACCTTTTCTATAAAAATTGTTAATGATTTGTGAATCCCCTCCCATCTGTAGCCCTCTATAAACTAAGTTGGGAAGCTAGATTTAGCCTCATTACTATTGTTTTTACCTTTACTAAATT
The DNA here is from genome assembly GCA_000966675.3 of Picea glauca. Classification (NCBI taxonomy): domain Eukaryota; kingdom Viridiplantae; phylum Streptophyta; class Pinopsida; order Pinales; family Pinaceae; genus Picea; species Picea glauca. Next base: position 683,303 of record JZKD02S0532994.1, read on the forward strand.
GTCTTTTTGACGGAAAAATCTCCATTTCTGTTTCACTTATTCAATTCGGATCTACTACTTTAGTTTAAGTGCATATTTTATTTTATTTGAGAAATTGGCCTTTTAATCTTGGATTTTCTTTTGTTCCACCTATGTGTATTTCTCTTTTTCAATTTGGGAGCTTTAACAAGTATTATTAGAAATACAAGTAAAATTGTAAATAATTTAAACGAGCATGAGTGGATATTTTTCCAATTCCATACTTATGTTAAAGTGAGGAAAGGAGACAAGAATGCAAAATTATGAGATGACTTTCCCTGTATGATCGACTATGATTCCATCAAATGATTTTTTATCTTTGGATTTCAATACAGTCAATTATGATCCCCTGACACACCTTCCTCATCGTAATCATCATCACTATCTTCTTTCTACCCTTACTCAATACAGTCGATTCTATTCCCCCTTGCCCTCTCCTATTGCTCTGTCTTGAAGTTTTGCACAAAATTCAAAACCAGTGGCTTTGACTTTTAAAGGGGCTTGTTGGATTACTGAGAAGGGGGGTGAATCAACAATAGAGCCATTTAATCCCTTTTCAGCATAAAATGCAAGGGTTATATCAATGTATCATTATCATCCAATAGTTCCAGAGTAAATAAATAGTGAAAAAATGATCAATCACACACATACACAATACACCAGTGTGTTACGTGGACACCTAAAGAGGGACAAAACCATAGAATGAATTTTCTTATATGTCTCTAAGAATTACATTCATTGGAAGCACCAACTTCCTTTGTTTTCTAGTGACAACTAGAAGTAGGCTACAACTTGAAGGAAGATCCAACTCCCCAATTCTCTGGCTACAACCAGAAGGAGGCTACAACCCCCCAGTTTCTCAGGCTACAACTTGAGGGAAGCCCCAATGCCCTAATTCTTTGGCTACAACCAGAAGGAGGCTACAACCCCCTATGTTCTTCAGCTACAACCAGAAGGTGGATACAACCACCTGTCCTTGCCCTGTCCAACTGCCTTGACGTAGTAGTAGAATGATGGAACCACTTTTACACTATCACTGTGAGATACAATGCTATAAACTTGTACCAATCAACCTTTAATAAACCTGTAACAACCTGTACCAATAACCTGTGCCAAAATTTACCATACATCAACCTGTACCATAAACAAATTCATCAACCACGCACCAAACCTGTACAAATAACCTATTAAAATAACCTGTCCAAACAACCTGTAATCAATATGTACCATAAAAAAGTGCATCAACCATTCACCAACCTATACCTAAACCTGTACCATCAACAAGTGCATCAACCATGCACCAAATATGTACCAACCATGCATCAAATACACATAAATTATGACTCATCAATATGTACCAACATCATCAGCTATACACCTCATGTATGTGCCAACTCATCAACTACTTGTCTCAACCATGTACCCAACATGTACCTCAACCATATACCAAATACATATACCAATATAACCATCAAAAGTTCTCTATCAATACATCATGCTATCCATAACCAAATACCATAAACCCTTACATCAAACCATGTTCCATAACCTCACTTTTATGTAGCCTCAAGGATGTATCATTCAATCCAATCATATGCCAATACCACTAACAAGTGTCTGTCACAATGCACCACAAGATATGCCAATAAATAAAACTAAATGCACTGACAATATACTTCAACAGATCTATCTCAAAACCATTTTATAGCAAGCCCTAAACTTCCAAAAGGGAATCCAACAGATTTGCAAGGAAAACCCTCAACTAGATTCATAAGTTCAACACTACACATATGAAAACCATACCATTTTCTTCTTGCATTGTTCTACTGCCACAATTTTTCTACCCAACATTTTCTCCCACGATTTTCCTACCGCACTTTTTCTACCGCGGTTTTTCTACCGAACGTTTCTTGTCGCAATTTTCCTGCCACACTTTTTTTTTCGGCACTTTTTATGCCGCACTTTTCCTACCACGATTTTCCTACCGCATTTTTTCTGCTGCACTTTTCCTGCCACGATTTTCTTGCCGCACTTTTTCTACCGCACTTTTCCTTCCGCACTTTTTCAGTCGCAGTTTTCCTACCATTATTTTTCTGTCGCACTTTTTTTGCCGTAGTTTTCCTGCCGTGATTTTTCTGCCGCACTTTTCTTGTCGCAATTTTTCTGTCGCACTTTTCTTGCCTCCCTTTTTCTGTCACACTTTTCTCTATCAATAATACCTTTCCAAATAAACTTTCACAAAATAGATATTCAATGATATTCAATAGGTGATTAAATGAGAGACCTTTTCCTCTTATTTATACTTTCATGTAGCTTCCTCAAGGGTTACCTTCTAACCATCTGAAACAACTTTCCTTATTTTAGGGCTAACCCACTTCTAACAACTTGTCCACTTAGTAATTTCTCCATTAACTTTATTATTTAAATAATTTATTTTGTATTCACTTTGACTTATAGTACACTCATCACTTCACTTTATTTAAATATTTTCTTCTTTGCAACCACTTTGACTACTTTGAACTTTTGGGGCTTCTAGATGAATCATGAGGGTTCTTCAACTTCACATGGCCATAACTCTCTAACCATTAGGAGTTATGTAATGTTCCACATACAACAAAAAATGGAATGACATGTACTATTCATATAGAATAGTCTTACCTTCAAATATATTAAAACTCATACCATTATACATCAAACAAAATCTGGTCCATTACACAAACCTTTGTGCTATCGGGATTTTCTACCGGACTTTCTTCAAGGGTTGATATCAGTGAAAACCAACCCAAATAATCAACAATCTCCCCTTTGGCATTGATGGAAACACTCTGATGCAATACTGAATTCATATCACTCATGCTCCCCCTGTGACCATCGGTCCCCCTGGAACCATGCCTCTATGCTCTTTCTCCAAGCATTTACCTTTGCATCTAATAAATCTCTCCCCCTTTGTCACCAATGACAAAGGTATATTTCCATCTGGGGTTGCTCCCCCTAACTGAACTCTTCCTGAAACTGATCTCCCAACTTGAACTATCCTATTTATGGTGCTTCCTTGTGTAAATATAAGACATATAAGATAAGCATTCAAAATCATTCATTTTGGAGTAGAAATTACTCCAAGTCTCTCATGAAGATACTTAAAGGATCCCCTTGGAAGCGTTTTTGTAAAGATGTCTGCCACTTGTTCTTTTGTTCCCACATATTCAACTTTGATATTCTTCTTTGCAATCTGTTCCTGTAGAAAGTGATACTTTATTGGAATGTTATTCGTCTTGGAGTGCATCACCGGGTTCTTTGAGATACAGATGGTGCATGTATTATCACAATAGATTGGAATGGGCTCATCATACTCAAACTGTATATCTGTCAAAATTTGTTTCATCCATAGAACCTGAGTACAACATCATGTTGTTGCAATATACTCTTCTTCTACTATAGATAAAGATATTGATGATTTTTTCTTTCTTAGCCAAGATACTAAACACTCACCCAAGTAGAACGTTGCTCCACTGGTGCTTCGTCAGTCATCAATGCAGCCTTCCCAATTTGTATCTATGTAGGAAATAAGTGATAGATCCTTTCCTTTAAAATACCATAATCCAAAGTCTTATGTTCCTTTGAGATATCTTAAAATCCTCTTCACTACTAAGACATGTGATTCCTTTGGTACTGCTTGAAATCATGACACCTGTCCAATTGCCTGCATTACATCTAGTCTATATGTTGTCACATATTGTCAGCTACCAATCATTGACCTGTATTACTCTAGAATGTAGACTTTGAATCATCATCTTTGTTGAACTTGCAACTGGTTTGCATAGGAGTGGTAATTGGTTTTCATTATTCCATTTCAAACCTCTTTAGCCTTTCTCTGATATACTTAGTTTGAGAAATAAAAATGCCTTGGCTTCTTTAACGTATCTGAAGACCCTGAAAGAAGGATAGTTCTTCGATTAATGACATTTCAAATTCATTCCGCATATCCTTTGCAAATTTCTGGCTTAACCTGTCATAATTTCTTCCAAAAATAATATCATCAACATAAAATTCAATTAATAAAGTACTATCTTGAGTTACCTTGATGTAGAGGTTGTTGTCTGCACTTCCTTTTTTGAACCTTGCCTAATGTAGATATTTATCCAGTCTAGAGTACCATGCTCTAGGAGCTTGTTTTAGACCATACATGGCCTTGTTCAATTTTCACACGTAATCTGCATTCTCTAACAACTGAAATCCTTCTGGTTGTTCGATGTATACTTCTTCTTCATATTCTACTTCTTCTTCATAAAATTGTTCCATTGATTCATTCTCTTCTTCCTTTAATTCTTGTCCACCTATTTCATCAATTGTTACATTGATGCTGCAAGATACCAGATATATAAAATATGCAGAACATAAATAAAATGCTAGAAATGGCAGAATAACATTAAAATATCCAGCATAATCTTCACAATACACAGAAATGATATACGAAATAGCAATAGAAAATCACTTTGATTCAGAAAGCAATGTTCACAAGCCTCTTCGAGGGGGCAACCTCCAGTCGAGCAGCGCTCTGTTACAATAATCTCCAAGCTAGGGTTTTCATACCCTCGACCCTTATT